>JADRCH010000042.1:10613729-10767676 GCA_019843965.1 Rhynchomys soricoides
GTGCATGAGCATAAATATTACACGTGCTATATCTCCTCATGTGCGTGTGATTGGTTCTTTTCGGGTAATCGTTAGACCGTGCGAAGGACACAGACATTCAGCACTTTATCATTTATAGTTAAGTTCTGTCCAGAGCCCTACCTGATTTATAGTTCATGATACATGAATGTTCCTATTTACCCACCCCTCACCAGTACTATTTCAGACAGTTTATAAAACATTTTGCTGGTATTTCAGGTAAATATTTTACTTATATTTCTCTGATTATGAGCTTAGTATTTTATGTTATTAACTGTTTTGTATTATTGGAGATTAGTATTTCTTCACTGTACCCTTTCCTTTAGATTTTTTCATGACTTTTTTATATTGAAATACACTGAGACATTTTTAAAATTTATCTAAGAATGTGTGAAGGGTTGACAAATGGCAGGTAGGGAGCTGGGTACCAATGTGTTGAATGTAAAAGTCTGTGATAGACTTATTTTGAGGGGTAAGACTTTAAAAACAATACCTTTCTGTGATTTTATGCTTCAGGGAAATCCCTGGCCCATAGTCGTCATTGCTGCCAAAGTGACTGAGCGAGCAGAGGTTTGAGTAGTCTGTGGCCCAGGGTGCTCTGGGAATTCCTCTGACTGAACAGACTGTGATTTTCCAGAACAGATGGTGATTTTCTCTGGCATTTCCTCCAGATCTTCTCACTTGTGTGCTGCCCTCAGGACCAAAGTGGCCACTTGTACTTTTGGAAATATCATCTCTAGCTAGCTTATAGAATAAGTGGTGTGTACAGGCTGACATTCTGAGCCTGTTCTGACATGTTGCTTCTTTATTCCTGTTTTCTATGTTAGAGGAAGATATGGTAATTTTTTTGTTGTTTATGACAATGACTATGTGATGTGAGGAATATATACCCTCTTCCAATTGGAATTCCAATCTGGAATTTACCAGTAGTTTAAGTTGATTGACAGTCTGACTAAGAGATACCTCTACCTACATGTAGCAGGACAGCATTGATTTGACAGATGGGATAGAGGGAATTTCCTGTAGAGTTAGAGGATCTTTTTTTGACCAAAATGTCTGGATTATGGTTTGTTCCAAGATTTAAAATATTTCAGAGTTAGAGTTTTTAGAAAATCCAAATACCTATATATACATATATGAAAAATATCTCTATCTCTATACACATGCAAGTTTTACAAAGTACAATTTCACAGAAATTTTCACAGTAGGAAGTGGGCTCCAAGTAATTTCTGAACAGCTCAATGATTGAAAAGTTCAATTCTTGTTAGGCACGATATTTTCTAGTTGCTTTTCTTATGTCCCCCATTGTTCACATGACAGTGAAGGAACAGGATGTGTCATGTATCTCTCATAATTACAATTTATGCCTGTAAAGGAGTAGTCACCAAAGAAACAAGATATGATACTTTTGAAAGAGAAATTGCATAGGTTCAGAAAACCCTTTTGAGTTTCTAGCATTTTGCTGTAGATTTCTTTCTTGAGAAACTTAATTTTTTTCCCTGAGAATTGATTGAGCCCAGGGCCTCAGACATACTAAGCCAATGCTCTTCCACTGAGCTACACTTTCAGCCTTCTCTTTAGTGTTGATGCTGAGGTTGGGTCTCATTTGGACTCACTTTGTAGGCCAGGGTGGCTTTGAGGTTGTAGCCCTCCTGTCTCAGCTGCCCTAGTAGCTGGGATCCAGGCCTGTACCACTGGGGTTGAATCTATGTAATATCTTCATAAAGAAGTAAAAGGAACAGATAAGAAAATAATCTCTGCCCCCCTCCCTGAACCCAGTACTATGTTGCTTTGAGGTAATTCATGTTAAGTGTCGAGATGGAGCTGTTGTAATCTAGGCAATACTGCCCTCCTAGACCTTAAAATGTCTGATGTCTAAAGCAGAGAAGGGTAAAATACCAAAGGTGAGTGATAATGTTGTCTTCCTGGCTGGACTCTTGTATTTCTTTCCTCTCTAGAAGTCAGATCACATAGCTGCTGAGCACTGGTGAGCAGAGTCGGGAGGGCCTGATGCAGCACGTTCTATAGAAGCATGGCAGGAGGCAGCTCAGAGATGCTTTAAGCAGTGGCTCTCACCCTTCCTAGTGCTGTGACCCTTTAATACAGTTCCCCAAGTTGTGGTGACCCCAACCATAGATGTGTTTTCGTTGCTACCTCATAGCTGTAATTCTGTTACTGTTATAAATAGAATGTAAATATCTAATATGTAACCCTGTGAAAGGATTGTTTGACCCCCAGAGGAGCTGTGACCCACAGGTTGAGAAAACACTGCTCAGCCAGATCTTCCCCTGCTCAAATGCCAGACCCTTACTGTCCATATGTCCTTACTAGAGATTAGAATAGATTGCCACAATCTCTTAGGTCAAAGCATATTTTAGGTGCTGTGGAAGGGCAGGATTAGATATTTACCATGTTTTGTCTCTTACTTTCAGATGTGCATCCCTAATCTAATCTGATCATTTGTAGTGATTGTGAAAGAGGGGATAGTGGTTTCCACAACAATCTATTGACCAAAGTTTTCTTTCTTTTCTTGAATGAATTTTATTTAACCTAGTTAGTTCTAACTTGTGTGTTTGCCATCTATATTTTTAAAGACGCAGAATGAGTCAAACTCATCACTGGAGTCCAGGAAAGTTTCTGAGCTAAATTAGTAAGTTAAGTTCCGTCATTACTTTCATTTGAACACCACTCATCAGCGTCTTCACATTCTGGAAAGAACACAGCCTCCGTAACAAAGTCCCTTTGTTTTCATGGGACCAAAATGTGCTTTATTTAGGCCAAACAATAAAAACAAACGACCTAACTACTTTCTAATGCATGGGGGCTCCGGAGGGAGGAAACCATAGATATTTAGAGGCATAAGTGACTCATTGTGCTAGTGTAGTTTTATAACGCCGGCTCTGCATGTTTGGACTACATCTGCTACTTCAGTGTAACTGAAGTGTGTGCAAGCATGAGAATGCTGGGTAGAACTGTGGCCTGTGCAGGATGTACAGTGTACAGCCTCAGCCGCCAGCAGTTCACCTCCTGTGTAGAGCAAATGCTGCCTCTTTCCTTATTAATTCTACCTATGTGATATTTCTGTTGAACATGTTCAGGGTATTCCTGATGAAGTGAATTCTTTTTAACCTGCAGGGTAAGTTTTCAAAATGTAGCTTGCAAGACTCATTTCCCCCTTTGGGGGAAAAAAAAATCTTCCTTTAGTTTTCACTCCTACTTTTAAACATCCTTGCTACTGCTGATAGTTTTTTAGAAAAAGCCACTGTGGATGGAGAGGTTGTATTTTTAGATGGAGAACAATGGAATAATTGTTGTTTTTGGCTCAAAAGTCTTGGCAAAAGTTCTTAGAGTAGGTGAGGGCGCTGACTCTGTTTGAAATGTTACTACTGCTCATTGCCAGAATGTATGTTTCTTCAATAAAGCATATAAATGAAGTTTACTTATACTTTTCCATTTCATTTGTATCCAATTTTTTAGGTCACTTTCATGAATTCAAAGGCGATTTACCAGTGACTTCTGGGTGCTGGGGTGATCCTTGTGTATAATTGTGAGTATTGATCCTGTCATTACTTTTCTCATTATATAAAGGAAAAGTCACAGTTTATAAACAAATCAATCCATATGTAAATTCTGGTTAGCTTTTTAATAACTGCTTAGTAAATATTATTAGTTTTTCATAAGTGATTATTTTGGGATCAAGAGTATAGAAGAAAATGTCGGCTGTTGTAGAAAGCCTGTTTGTTGTGACTCCCTGTACAACAGCACACTGCAGGCCCACTGCCATAAGCCTAACAATAAACTTATTTTGGGAAGTAACCCCACTGTAGGAACAGGCCACTTTAAAAATTCTCCTATATCCACAGATGAATATTTACCCTGATAACTTTGTACACCTTCTGGTTATCTGGACTTGAAAAGCGCTGTGTGTCTATGCTCAGAAGAAGTGAGATAAGGCAGATTTCAAAGAGCAGTCTGTGCAGGAAGATTGATGTTAAGGAGCCAGATTCATTGGTGAATATATAATGGACATCAAAATGGTGTCGCTTTCCATTTTCTCCCCTCCCCCAAGTATCTTTATACTTTCAAACCATATTTTGGAGAAAAAAACCTTTTTCTCAAGAAAAAAGGTAAATTTTAAGGAAAAAAATTGAATACTACCAAAGATGAATTAAAATACTTTGACGCATATTTGTTATACAGAAGAAGCCATAACCTCACAGTAGTTATTAAAACATGCTGCTTTAACCTACTTTTAAGCAACCAGTTTGCTTTCATGTTTACACTGTTGCAAAACATTGATGTTTAAGGGTGTCTTTTTTACAGTTAGCAATAGTAAAAATATTAGAAACATTTTTTGTTGTTGTAAAGAATATATTTTTTAGGAAAGTATTTGAAAAAAAGGTCAAAAATTAGAGTTTAAGCAGAAAACACTTAAAATTTATCTAAAAATCAGCTTTATCTGTCAATGGAACTGTTGATAAGAATGGGTATTTTGAACTAACCAAACAAATAGATTTGAAAATTGAATGTAGTTTAGATCATTTTGTATATTTTTAGTGCTTTAAGAATGACCAAACTGGGGTTGGAGAGATGCTTAGTAGTTAAGATCACTGACTGCTCTTGCAGAGGACCCAGGTTTGGTTCCCAGCACCCACGCAGTGGTTCACAACCACCCGAAACTCCAGTTCCAGGGAATTTTTACACCCTCTTCTGACCTCCATTGGGCACTGGACACATGTGGTGTACACATATAAATGCAGGCAAACATTCATGCACACTAAATACCAAAATTAATCTTTAGAAAATGACAAAATTGTTCTTTAATAAAGTTATCAACTTTTGTCTGATGATCTGAGGTAACCCTGAGAACACAGACTCATATAAATTTCATGCCTTATTTGGATTTCATGCAGGATTTTAATTAGCACAAGGAGCAGTGGTGAGGATTAGGAGGGGAAGCAGACAGGGACTCTCTTTGCATCTCTTTGGAGTGGATGGAAAGAGGGGCTCCAGAGAGCAAGGAAGGATTTTGAGGAGTGGAGCTGACTGGTGGAACCCCAAGGCAAGGGACAGGACTTAGAGCCGGCCAGTCTTTGCTCTGCCCTTGCTTTCAGCCCCCTTTTCTTTTCCGTCCCAGCATGCCATTCTCTCCAGTAAGTGATCAAAGGTTTTAATGAAAGAAATATAATTGTCATCATTTTGTTCAAATGTGATTTCTCATCACACTAAGGTTTCTTTCCTAAATTCTTTACTTCTTATCAAGACACAGAGGTGCTAACCTTGAAAGAAGGTGACCAGGAGGCAGGTTCTCGGAGTCAAAGATCAGGGCGTGGAGACATTGGAAGGGGACACAGCTCACACAGCTTTCATGTCATTATTTTTATAGTTTAACTTAAAGCACCTCAAACCCTTTCTAGTCAGGTTCTGTCTGCCATGGGAACGGAAGCCATGCTTGTCAAGTTACCTCATGCAATCGTTTTCCAGTCTTGAGAAAAGGCTAGGTCAGGGCATGGGCCAGAGATTCCGGGCGGTGGTAAAGCTGTCTTAGGCTGAAGGGCTGTGGGAAGAGATGTGGCAGGAAGCTGTGACTGCTCTGTTGTTTCTTCCAGTTGCTGTGGAGCTGGTCACTGCTTACCCTGAGTGACCAGGAAGCTTCAGTGATAGGAATATGCTCATCTAGTCAGGCCAGCAAACCGGGGCAGTGGGTGGGACATTGACAGAGGCTTTATGAACCTTACTCCCCGAAACTGTCTATTAGCTACGTGTTTAAGGCAGAAAGCTATAGCTCACAGCTACAGTCTGTGAGATAAGGAAGGTGGGATATTATTTTGCACATCCATAATGAATAGGCCACACCAAGGGTGTGTGAGGACTGATCGGAATCTGTCTGCTCACATCTGCCAGTCTGGTCAGAGGAGGAAAACCCTGTGAAGCTGATTGGCTGTGGCTTCTGACACCATGTCTTATCTAGTATTCCTTCTTCCTTTCTCTCTTTCTCTCTTGTTAAAGAATAAAATGACATAGTTTTTCCAAAGTAGGGATTGGATAGAAAGATCTTGATCTGTATGCTCTAGGCCATATTTAATTTTTTTATCTTTAATGAAAATAATTATGTAATTCTTTCTATTAAATTTTATCATGATAATAAACGATTGATTAAATAAATCAACAAACAACAACAAAACCCAAAGATGGTTTAATAGATAATTTGCTTTTATAATATTCCCAGACTACTTAGCAATTTGAAATAGATTCCCACATAGAAAATGTTGCCTCCTCATGATCTTAATAATAGCAAGCCTTTGTATAAGGCCACCAAGTATTTTATTGTCTGGTACACATGCACATGAACACGCACACATGAGGTGTGTTGGGTGGAGAGTATTGATTAACTAAAGGCCTGAGGCAGTAATACAGCTTAGGTTGGCATTACCCTATTTTACAGACATGAAACTGGATTACTTTCTAGGTCAGCTCAGCAGACCTCCAGTGTACACCAGTCTCCCCTACCACACCATGCAATCCTTCAAGAGACAATTTTCATTTTCTTTCTCTTGTTTTTGTCACTGTCTCTGACCTCAGTTGCGTGCTGTGTCAGGGAAGCAGAGGCCCCGCCCCTTCTCCCTGCTCACTTCTCCATCTTCTGGAATGTAGGCCCCTCCTTGGCTTTTTCCTACACTTGTGGTCCAGACTACCACATGCTGTACTTCTGCTGGAATTTTTTGAATTACATAGATTTTTTGGGGGGGGGATGGAGTCATTAATTCACATCTTTGTGTTATTATTATTTTATTGTTATTATAAGTTTTTAATGAAAATAAACCTGTGGCGAACTGAGCATAGCCAAGACCAAGACTCCCTCAGGGAGAACATCTGTGAATTTAAGAGAAAGTAGGTCTAAATGCAGTATCTTTAAAAAATATTATTCCAGTCTAATCTTGACATAGAGCAGGTAAATAGAAAAGATGAGCTGTGAAAATCCACAAATAGGGCTTGAATGCCATTTTCCATGACAACGGGAGCTGCCCCACGAAAGCATTAGTGCTGGGAATGTAAGGAATTTAGAATTGTGCCTTCTCAGTTTTACAGTTGTGTGCTCATGTTAATTAGAGATATACTGACATTTGAAGTATCTACATTAATGCACAGACCTACTATACATTTGTGAACCAAGGCCAGAAATCTCCTTTAATTGAAAGGAGCTGCTAATCTGACTGTACATGCACCACACCGCAAGCTTTTAAGTTTTATATACTTGTGTCCACGCACTCTTGCTCTTTATATGCTCTCTGCTGCCTATTTCTAATTTACTCCTGAAGGCCAGCCTGCTCTATTTTCACATCCTAGACTGCTGTTTTGGAGGAGTATCAGTGGGATTTTTCAAGAAAAAAAAATGTGGCTAATAGTGTTTCTTTTCTCTGACTTTCTAAATTTTTGGTTTTCCTTTAGAACGGCCTATACTGAAGTCAGGTAGGATTTAGGTCTATGGAGCTTGCTCCTCTGCCTGTGGAAGCTCATGCCAAGTTACTTATCAGATTCAACTGCAGTTTTAGGGAGAAAGCCCAGTTCCGCAGACTCTGCTCAGCTGAGCAGCTCAGCGGCATTCTGGTTTTCCTGGTAGAGCTGGAGTTCTGCCGTTTTCATGCCAGACCACATCTCTTTACTTCTGCCTTGTATCTCAATTCTTTCTTGAGGTCAGATTTTAGAGATTTTGCTTTGTACAGCAGCTTACATGTAAAGTAAGACCTTCAAACTATTTTTATGACCTTGTTTTTCTTAAAATTTTTTAAAAATGATTTCTTTTTTATTTTATTTTATGTGCATTGATGTTTGCCTTCATGTTTGTCTGTTTGAGGGTGTCAGATCCCCTGACTCTAGAGTTACAGATAGCTGTGAGCTGCTAGACAGGTGCTGGGAATTGAATCTGGTCCTCAGAAAGAGCAGCCCGTACTGTTTATCACTGAATCATCTCTCCAGCCAGAGCTTGTATTTTTTAAGATCTGCTTGTCAGGGTTTTAAACCTAATTGTTTTGTGCTTGTTGTCTAGTTAGACTCTCTCACTTACTTTTTGGAGCAATCCGTGAGTATTACACAAGACCAGCCAGAAGGTTTCTTTTTGCAGCACCAGAACACCCTGCCTCAAAGGACTCTTAGGACTCAGGACTTGTTCCATTAACTTATTCTATCGGAGTACTCAGACCCAAGACCTGAGACCATTAAAACTTACTCAGAAGTCTTCATGTCATTATGGCTTCTTTTCCTCCTTACGACTTCTGCCTGTGCAGCACCCCTGATCTTTCCTCTTTCATGTTGCTTGCTACTCCGTGTGCCATCACAGCTCACTTGGTAGTTTCAAGTTAATTGCTCAATTATCAATGATAGTCACAGAGGACTTGAAACACATGCAGTGGAAGATCTTTAAAATTTCAAAATAAGTTGGTGTGTCATAATCTTAAATGTGAGGCATGCCAATATCTTCAGACGTAAAACACACAGCCTGAACCAGGTGTTTCAGAGAAGGCCAAAACTCACTCTTAAAATCGCAACTCTTGTCTGGCACTAAAGTGTTTCATCTTCGCTGATTTCAAACAGCGTGTCTAAATTTGATCCTGGTTTACTCTTCAACACCAATGGATTGAGATGGTTTATAGAAGAAAAGGGGAGTAGAAATGCACAATCACACATTCCCTGTAACATAGGCTTGGCTCATGGTGGGCCTACATTGGTGCAAGCCCAGGAAGCTTCTGAAGGGGGCAGGATAGTGTGGTGGTGGTGTTCATGCACCAGGTGGGGAGGCTTAATCAAAGGAATACATGCAATCATTATCTTCTGAGCTGAAAACACAGCCCCAAGAGCATTGACTTTGAGGACTCATTGAACCCTACCTAGCAACACTCCACTGCTTGCAAGATAACTCACACATCATCATAACAGAACTATTGTAATGCTTTTGGCAACTAAGCAAAATATTATTACAATTTTTGATTTATCACCCAGTTTATGGTTTTCTCTAAACTAATATCGCACCAACAACTCCACTTTAGATGATATAATGGTCCTTTCATATGTCTGTAGGACTGTGGTAAAGCTGGGTTTACTGGCTGCATTTGAAGGTATGGTAGACCATACAAGGGTCAGTGCTGATGTGGTCAGTGCCCACTGGAGAAAGGAGAGTGGAGGCTTGAGAGAACTGCTCCATGCTACTTTCTGAGATTGTTTTAACCAAAAAGAGAGTCTTTAATATTGCCCTGTATTTTTACATAACAGTAATTCTTAATGAAAGGACCAAATGCATATAGGAAAGGGTAAATTCAGTCATTGCCTCAACTGGGAAGTGTTCTCAAGCATAGGCGAGGGAGTGCCAGCAAGCACTAGTACACAGCTAACAGCAGGATGTGACAGACAGGTGGCCCATAATTTAGCAAAAAAAGTAATTGATTACTGCAAGTATTTCAGTAATTATCCAGTTTGGGAAGACTGAGAAATCAAAGATTTTGTTGCATTTTGTCTCTGCATTACTTAGCTTAGTATTATCTAAGCATGTTGGTATGTTATTTTGTACTTTGGCATAAGGATAATCATTTCATTAATTTTTGTCAATTCCAAAGCATCACAATGTGAGTTAGATATTGCCAGTAAGGAGAAACATGGTGTGTAGTCTCTCTCCTTTTCAGTGTATTGCTTACACACTTCTTGCTGGGAGTTTTCAAAGGCATTGAGTTCATTATAGTGAGCAAGATGCATTTCTAAAACCTCACTTCGTACAGAAGACTGGAAAAGAGGCTTACCCTTAATGTTTTATCACTCACAAAGCCAATCTCCATGGTGTGTGCTTGTTGCTGGTATTATGTGCTGGGCACTAAGGGCTCAGTGCCGTGTTTAGAAGAGAAGGGTGGTGGTTACACCCGAGTTTAAAGCTTGAAATGTCACTGGAGAGTTTCTGAAGATGGCGTTTTCTCTGGACAGAGTTGATGCTTTTGCTTCTCAGCTCAGCTTCGTATGGGCAGACGTGAAGGACCCACTGACAGCATCAGGCTTTCCATTTCATCTCTTTTCTGGCTTTGGAATGCACAACCATAGCACAAGGCATGTTTGCCAGTTAATTGTTATTTTTCCCTGTTTAAGCCTGGCACTATGAACAATTAAGCAGCAGCATTAATGTAATCCAGTCTCGGCCCTTATAGTTACCTGAACTGAACAGAATACAATTTTATTTTATTTTTTCAGCTGGGGCAGGCTGATAAGAAGCCCATGGCTTGGTTTTATTGCCTGCCACAAATGTTCCAGTTTAATTAAACCAAGCAATGTAGAAATTTGGATATATTATTCCTCATGGGAATACTATCTTCTTTTGTCATTGTATGTGTCATTGCATCACAATTTAGAATGGATGGCTGTTAAAATATGTGCTTAAGTTCATATTCACTGAAGACTGACAGCTTTAAGGGAAGGGAACATTCTGGAATTTCTCTTAGTAATGGCACTGTGTGAACCCACTGACTGTGTTGATTCTATGACTAATTAAGTGGGTTTTTCCATGAACCTAGAGTTGTAGGGCAGACAGCTAAAGGGAATCATCTGGGGACACTAAGAAACCTGAGCATAATATGGGGCAGACAAGAGGAGTATTAAAGGATTCAGAGCCTTGGAGAAGACAATTTGGCCGAAGAGGTGGGGCAACATCTGTACCTCCAACATCATGAGTAACTGGGAAAACAGAGACAGTGAGAGATGTGTGAACAAGAGAAAGCTGAAATAGGCTTTTTGTAGATCACAAAATGGATTTTAGGACTGGTTTTCAAGGCGTGGAAATACTTGTTGGGATTGAGCAACAGTTATTTAAAAGGATTTCTACAATTTCTTCTGATTTATTGCAAGTGTATTTATCTTAATTCAGTGCCTTTTAAAAGTACAACTTAAGACATTCCAGGAAGTGTAGATTCTGCAGAAAAACTAATGAGAATAATTTTAATTTTTCTGGGTAAAGATTCATATAGATGTATATGAAAGTAATCACCCATATAGCTCATGTTAACATTGTATGGGAGAACTCTAGAAAAGTTCCTCACTGGGTCAGCATTCCCAGAGAGTCCCCTGCATATTGCAGTGATCTTACAGTGCTGCAGGTAGGGGCTGGTCTAGACAGCAATCAAGAGATGGCATCATAAAGATGATGTGGAGCATGTTTGCAATGGAGTTCTTACTATTTAGCCACAACAAAGAACAAAATAATGTGATTTGCAGGAAAATGCATGAAATTAGAGATCTCTGAAATAACCCTGGCACAGAAAGGCAAGTATGACAAGCTTTCCCTCTTGGCTCTCACCTTTATTTTTTAAAGTCTAGAGTCTGCATGTGAGGGAAAGCTTGTCTTATTTAGTTTTGGGTGTTGGAAAGCTAGTGCAGCCCATCCTCTTGTGCAAGCAACAGTGTGGTGGATCTGCCCTCTGCTTCCTCCCTTCTCTCTCTCCCCTTCGTTTTCTTCCCTCTCCCTGTCCCTTCTTTGTTTCACTGATGGCTGGTTTGCTTTTAGTCTGCACTGTGTGGTAAGTTGAAGGTGACAGTTAGCACTTGCCCCTTAAGTTCTGTGCAGTGCCACTGTTCTGATGGGAGTTATGGACCTTTCTTAAGGTAGCTTGTGTTTACTATTGTCATTCTTTTCTTTTTTGTTTTTTCAAGATGGAGTTTCTCTGTAAAGCCCTGGCCATCCTGGAACTAACTCTGTAGAGCAGGCTAGCCTCCAGCTCATAGAGATCTTTCTGCTTCTGCCTCCCGTGTGCCGGGGTTAAAGTTTTCCAGCACTCTGGGAAACAAAGAACTGATTGTTCTTTGTTCCATTTTTTAAATATAAACTAAGCTCCCTCTAGACCAGTGGTTCTCAACCCTCCCAGTGCTGTGACCCTTTAATACAGTTCCTGATGTGGTTGTGACCCCAACCATAACATTATTTTTATTGCTACTTCATAGCTGTAATTTAGCTACTGTTTATGAATTGTAATGTAAATTTTTTTGAGATTAAGGGTTGTCAAAAGATTCCTGACCCACAGGTTGACAACTGCTGCTCTAGTCCATCCTGTGCAATCAAAAGGAAATGGAGGAACTATTGGAATTAGTTTATTATTATGAAGTGATGAAGATAGGATATTTGGAAAGAAATAGTCTTTATTGTATCAGAAGCTTACTAAGCCAGAATTAACGCTTTTCAAGTTTTAAGGCTTATTGAATATTTGCTAAGAACAGGATAGAGGAATGAGCATCTTTCTAAGGGTTTTAGAAGGCCCCCAACAGTGAGCTTGCTGGTTATTACTGTATGCTTGCCAGTCACCAGGGACACCCCAGCTGTGTCTCTTGGGCATCTCTTCTTCAGAGAATGAATTAGACTCTGTTCTTGACACTGCTATTTCTTAAGAACAATTCCACTTACACATAAATAAGGTAAATGTTCTATAGTATTAGAAGGGTTAAGTTTATATGTTATATCAAGAGTAATATTTAAGAAATGAAAGCTAATCACTTGGAAGAAGGCTGTGGCCTGGTTAAGGCCATGCATACTGGTCAAATGGGGAGTTCACAATGATCTGAAATTCCTCAAGGGAGTTTCCTTGGTGATAGCACTTAACACTAGTACTCTCCACTTCCTACAGCAGGAAAGGAATGGGTGGGCCCAGCAGCCAGGATTTGCAGCCACGGCTCTTACTATATAGGCTAGCTTTCAGAGATGTTGCAAGGTAGGCATTCTCCCCAATTGTGGTTTTGTATGCTAATTGGTTTCTGTTTCAAACCAATTCTGTTTTTTCTCTCTCTTTTTTCCCATGGTAACATTTAAAATGCTAGGAATGTGTCCTGTATAATGTCTGTTTCCTCCCCCAGATTAAAAGTTCTGTCAGGGTAGATACCATGACTATTATTTAAGCCTGCAGAGTTAGCTTTTAGCACAATTCCTGATCTATAAGAAGCTCCCCCTAAATATTTATTGAAAGGGTGAATATATGAACAGTAAGTAAATAAAGTAGAAAAGACAGGTGGGAATGCAGGGAAGTAAAAGACAGAGCTAGGACCTGAAGTCTGATGCCCAAGAGGGATGGACAGCATTTAGATAGTCCTGGGTATGAAGTTACCATTGCATTTAGTTAACCCAGAACAGCTGAAATATTTGGTCTCTGCACTGTTTCATCTTAGCTTGAGATTGAATGCCATCTCATCTTTTCCAGCCCATTGCAACTCGGCTGTCTCAACTCAGCTGTCTTATGCTAAAAGTGTCCTCCGGGAACGGTGATACGGTACCCTGGACTTTCAGAATTCTCTTCCTCATACACAGAGAATACTTTTCTTAATTCTCTAAGTTGGACCCATTATTTAGGTCTTGGTGCTGCTAATTTGGGTCATGGGCATTGTGCTTGTTGCATGCCTTGCTGAGTTTTCTCTTGGAGAGGCAAGTCACTGTGAGGGTGTGGAGCTCAGCTGAAGCAAGTCTTAGCACTGCCATGCTTGTTTTGGTCCTCTAGTAATGACTCATTTTTGTGACTTTTTTCCTATTAATACGTGTGATGGCCAATAAATCTTTCGTTTGATTTATTTTGCTTTTGCAAAATTCTATTGAGCACTTTAAAATTTCTGGTGCCACTTTAAAAACTGGTCTTATGGTGTCTTATTCTTCTGCCTCCCAGCTAAGGAAGAAATGAATAGGATGGAGTAAGCTCAAGGTTTGTCTCATGCCATAGACAGGGGTTTATATCTCAGTCCTCCTGCAGTGTTCTAAATGAACTTCCAAGAGGGTACAGGAAACAGATTTCTCTGATGTGAAGCAATATTCACCTTTATTTGAGCCAAATTATGACCCTAATGCATTGGCCGTATGAATGCTGTCAAAGAACATAAAAAAATCTGCTTCCTGGGATCATCAGGATGGTTCAGCAGGTAAAGGTATTGCCACCAAGACCAAAGACTTGTGTTCAATCCATGAAACCTACATGGTGGAGGAAAAGAGCTGACTCTCAGAGGTTGTCCTTTGACATGCAGACTATGGTATATGAACTCATTCACACCCACGTCCACAACATGTCCCCCAACACACACATACACACACACACACACACACAGAGAGAGAGAGAGAGAGAGAGAGAGAGAGAGAGAGAGAGAGGTAAATAAAATGTGTATTACTACTGTTCCTTTTCTAAAAAACAAAAACAAAAACAAAACAAAACAAAACCAAGCCATTTGAAGCAGTTTGGTTTTCAGCTTTCTGGAAATTAGAATTATAGAAAGGGGTGATCTGACCCCATCACAGACTTCACCCAGGATGACATAACCAGTGGTCAACCAATGTCCAGCTTAGTCCCTAAAACCTATTTCTAAGTGTGACCAGCTGTCTTCCCAGTTAAAGCAAATCATTGTTTGGATAATAAAGGTTTTTAATCTCACAAGAGTGCTTAGTACCTGCTAAAAATTAATTAATCTCCACAGTCATATACTGCCTATGGAGTATACTCAAAGCATAACATTAGATATTGCACTAGAAATAAACGCAAATGTGTGCATAGGTTCCTGAACTGGGTACCTATTTTATAGTGCTTTTATTCCTTGTTGTGCTCCAAGTATCTAAGTAAGGCTCCAAGAAGGTAGTAATAAATACTGACTAAGCTACAATGGTTCTGATTGTTTCAGAGATGTAATATTATCTCCCATGCAGAATGTATTAAGTACCCTACAGAGAGAACTCAGTATTCTAGAGTCTACCTTTTAAAATGCATCATTAAGGAAAGGTGTGTTTGTTTGTTTATTTGTACTTATGTATGGATGTATACATACCATGGTGTATATGGAGAAGTCAGAGGCCACGTTTTGGCAGTCATTTCTCTCCCTCCTCCATGTGGGTCCTGGGGATTGAACTCACATTCTTAGGCTTGGTGCTAAGTACCTTTACCTGCTGAGCCACAGCACTGGCCCTAGGAAGCAAACCTTTAATGTTCCTTGACAGTTGAGTACAATTTTGTGAAAGGAATAGGCAATGAAGAAAGGTGTGCCCTAGTAGTAGTAGGCCAAGTGTTGGCAGTGAGGGAGCCAGGGGCATAGTGAGAGGTTTGGTGTCATGGGGCACAGATTGTTGGAAGAGCTGTAAAACACATATCATATATGACTGTGGGATAGCTTTACACTAAGCAGATCACAGGGGCCATCCTGACCAGAGGCCAGAGGTGTTACTTCTGAAAAACTAACTCAGCAGTTAGAAGGGTTGACTGGAGGTCCCCTTGCGATCTAAGCAAAGGAAAGTGCTTGTGAGAGATATAATCACATGTTTCAGGAGGGGATAAAGGTGTTTAAGCAAAAGATCAGTAAGAAGTGTGGTGGGAGGCTATGGTGGCAAATGACCCTGTTGCTTTCTCGCTGTTTCTTTTGCTTATGACTATGTGGAATTTCTGAAAGGCAAGAGTGACCCATTACAATACCTCTTTCCAATGTGTACAATCTTTTCCATCTTATTGAGCAAATCTTCACTTAAACTTAAGGATTTTTCTCCCCTTTCCATAGAATGCTAAGAAAATATAGTGTTTTTTAAAGGAACAAAAGTAAGCTTAGAGATAAAATTATCTTGAAGATTTAGAGGCACACAAGTGCGTACACAATATGGAGATATAGCTAACAAGAACAAACATGGACTCCAGGAGCTCAAGGACATAGGCAGGGACATGTCGATTTTATATACATGCCTATTGTGGAGCCATGCAGCTGTGAACATGAAGAAAGTGAAGAGCCTTGAGATGAGACAGTTTTTTCAGGTAGTTTTCCGGGATCATTATTGTGTGGCCTCTGTGAAGAATAAAGCTCTTTCGGGTCATGATGACAGTGGGTCCTTGGCTCAGTTGTCACAACAGGTATGGTTGCATCAGACATTACACCAAAAACATGGCTCTCGTTTGTTTATTCCTTTCAAGGCAAGATGGACAGTGCTGGGAAATACACCACAATGTAAAAAACTTCTACTAAAGTGAAACTTAGAAAATAGGCATTTCAAAAAGTTGCATATAGCCACAAAGCTTCCTTGAGGATCTTGGCCATTTTTGTTACAGTATCATTCAGAAAAACCATTGACATCCATCTATCCATCTATCCATCCAATCATCTAAACACTTGCCCATCCATCCATTCAGCTCTTCATTTATCCATAATCCTTCTGTCCACTCATCTGTCCAATCATCTACCCACATATCCATCTGTCCATCTGCCTAATTATCCATCCATCCATCCATCCATCCATCCATCCATCCCCCATCATCTATCCAGTCATCATCTATTCATCTATTCACTTATCTATGCATTCATCTATCTATCCATCCATCCATCCATCCATCCATCCATCCATCTATCCACCCATCCCATCTACTCTATATGAATTTGAATTAATTCATAAGAATTTTAAAAAGATTTATTTTATTTATGTATATGGGTGTTTTGACTGCTTGTACATATGTGTGCCATATGTATATTGGGTACCAGAGGAGTCCAGAAGAGAGTATTGGATTCTCTGGATCTAGAATTATAGGCAGTAGTAAGCTTCCATGTGGGTGCTGGGAACTGAACCCAGGTCCTATACAAGAGCAGTCAATGTACTTAAATGAGCTATCTTTCCAGTCCTCTGTAGCAATGTGAACTTAAGAATCTTTCACATGAGGCAGAATTAAAAAGAGAAAAGGAATAGATTTAAAATAGATCAGGAGCTTACGATCTGATTGTAAGAGAAGATGAAATACACACATTTGAAAAATGCAAAGGAAACTGACACATCTAGCACTGTCTCCTTGCAAAGCTGTTCACTGTCCTTTTTTAGAAAGTTGAAGAGGCTGGCCTCATTAATTTTGTATTTAAATTCATCTGTCTCAGCTCTGGACACACTGTATAGTTTTTCATAGCTTTTGTGTGACTGAAAAAACCTGTCTTATTTGTTCCTAGGACTAATGAATATGAATATCAGATATATACATTTGTGTGTGTGTCTATAATACCAAAGTGTTTTTCATATGCTTCCATAAATTCTATATCTTTCATATACATTCTATCAATTAAGATATTTGTGGGCTAAAAATATGGAAAATTTGAATATCTTATCAGAAAATTAATGTTTATTGATGTCTCACAACTTAGAGTCTTCATATGTCTTTGTACTTTAAGCATAAACAAAGCAATAAATAAAACTTTTAAAATTTCTCTGTGGATTAAAGTATATTTACGTGTTCTATGTCCTCCCCCACCCCTACCTCCACAAATTTCCCTAAATGATAGCTGCTACTAGCATAGTATCAGGGTACAATGTACTTAAGGTTTTTCTTCCTTCAGTACCAGCCTCACTGCCTGTGGGAGGAATTGTGAAAGTAATCTAAAGGTTTTGAAATAAGACATGTGGGATTCCTGGCACCCTGGGCTTTGCTTGAGCTAGCAGAGTTAGCTTGAGTTAGTCAAAACGTAGAATGCCACCTGTGCATGCTGGTTTTGATAGCTTTATTTGTTTTTTTATTTGATAGCTTTTTTGAGTTGGGGTACAGTAATAATGCCATTTCCATAGCAAAGCAACATTTCATTATTCCCAGTGGGTCTTCATGATCCTTCCCAATTTCTCATTCTTGCTCCTTGCCTGACCCAGAACCCAGGTTGTCACTGACATGTTATCACAGCTCACTTTTTTTTTCTGAGACAGGTTTTCTCTGTGTAGCCCTGGCTGTCCTGGAACTCACTCTGTAGACCAGGCTGGTCTCGAAATCAGAAATCCACCTGCCTCTGCCTCTCAAGTGCTGGGATTAAAGGCGTGCACCACTACTGCCCCGGCTTATCACAGCTCACTTTACACTCAGAGAACTTCGCATTAGTGGGATCATACAGTACATGTTGTTTTTTAGAGTTTCTTTCATTGGGTGTAATTATTTTGAGATTCAGCCATATATTGCCATTACGTTATTTTTAAAATTGTGGAATAATGTTTTATTATATGAGTATGCCATGCTTTTGATTGTCCATTTAGTTGTTGTTTGTTTTCCTTTCTGTTTTTGACTTACTACAAGTAAGGCTGC
This sequence comes from Rhynchomys soricoides, assembly GCA_019843965.1. Lineage (NCBI taxonomy): Eukaryota > Metazoa > Chordata > Mammalia > Rodentia > Muridae > Rhynchomys > Rhynchomys soricoides. The sequence goes on from JADRCH010000042.1 coordinate 10,631,807, forward strand.
TGTGAACATCCATTTTTGTGCTGTCCTGTACTGTTCTTGGTCCTGGATAAGCACTTGAGAGAACAGGATGTTTTGAGGGGCCAGTGTAAGCTTAACTTTATAAGGCTGCAGAACTTTTCCAATGTACAACTTGACATTCCTTAGGGTCCTGCTTTAGTGGATGAGTGGTTCAGGCACTCCACATTCTTAGCCTCAGTTCTCATGCTTGACCCTCACCTTTCATCCTTAGCTAGTCTCAGGACTTATAAAAGCATTTTCTGATGTGTACTTTTTAATATTCATTAATCAAATAATTAATTGTGTGTGTGTGTGTGTGTGTGTGTGTGTGCATGTTTAGGTCAGAAGACAGATTGTAGAAATCAGTTCACGACTTGTACTGTGTGGGTTCCAGGGATTGAACTCAGGTCATCAGGCATGGTGCAGGCCTCTTTCCAAGCTGAGCCATCTCACTGGCCTGCCTTGTGCATTTATCTTTCCCTAATGACTGATGATGTTGACTTTCTTTTCATGTGCTTGTTTATCTACTTTGCTGAACTATCTTTCATTCCTTTCATGGTTCTTGAGTTGTGGTTGTTTTTTCTCATTGAGTTATAATATTTTTTGCACATTCTAAGTTACATTTTTTGGGTGCATTTCATATAAATGATTGATTCTATTGGCATGGGTTTTTCATGATACCCACTCATTATACTTTTAACATGTGTAAGCTATTTCGTATAACCATATCTGGTTTCTGATATGAGACTATAAATACAATATATCAAAATTTAATGTTGATTTTCTGTTTCCTAATTTGCCTATTTCTGTTCTAATCTTGATGTTTCCCATTCTCGTCATGGTTTGTTTTTATTTGCTGTCTTTCTGATTTATTAAGCTGAAGCCGAGGCTGCTGTTTTGTGGTTCTTGCAATAGCAGTTGTGATGATGCTATGAACTGGCTTCCAAGTGCTGCCCTGGCTGCTTCCCTGAGGGTTGAGAGGTCATAACCACATTTGCAATCACTTTGAATGCTTTCCAGTTTTCCTCTTGATTTCTCCATTTTTTTTGTTTTTGTTTTTGTTTTTGTTTGTCTTTGGTGTTTTTGAGCTAGGGTTTCATTGTGTAGTCTTGGCTATCCTGGAACTCACTATGTAGACCGGCTGACCTTGAACTCACAGAGATCGGCCTGCCTCTGCCTCGCTTCTTAAATTCATGTTTCATTTAGAAGTTAAGTACTTTAATATTAGGTATCTTCCAGTCATTCTTCTGTTATGAATTCCCAATTTAGTGCCACTGTATCAGAAAGACCCCTTGTATGATCTAAATGACTTTTTAACACATTGAGCCTTGTATTATAGCTGAGAAAATGCTCCATCTTAGAACATGAAAAAGCGAATGCTCTGCTGTTGGATTGATTGATTGATTGATTGATTGATTGATGGACTTGGTCAGGCCTTCTGTTATCCTTTTTGACTTTTTAAAGATAAGAATGTCATTGTGTGCTCAGGCTGACCTACATTCTGTATGAGCCTCCTGCCTTAGCCTGATGAGTGTAGGGCTCACAGGTGTGTGCTACATACCTGATTATTTTTGACTATTGGGTTTTCACTAAAAGAGAGTTTGGAAACTCTATTATTCTACATAAATTTTTATTTACCTTTGCCACTTTTTCTTTGAAGCTGGGCCAGGTGGATTGGTATTTAGATCATTATATTTACCTAGTGTGATTACACATGCATTACTATAAATCATTCATTTAACCTAGAGAAATTCTTTTTGTCTGAAGTCTGCCATGTCTGCAAACCTATTGTAATCTTTTATTAGTGTTACTGTACTATGCTCCTTCGTTCCCCTCTCTCTTCTTTTTCCTTTTCTTTCTTTTCTTTTTTCTTTTTTGTTTTCGAGACAGGGTTTCTCTGTGTTGCCTTGGCTGTTCTGGAACTCTCTGTAGACCAGGTTGGCTTTGAACTCAGAGATCGATCTGTCTCTGCCTCCTAAGTGGTGGGCCACAGCCTAGCTTTTTTTTTTTTTTTTTTTTTTTTTTTGTATTATGTATTTTCAACTCTTTCACTTTTAAATAGTTGCATTTTCATTTGAAATTGATTTCTTATACCTGGCCTATAATTTTTATGTAATGTGATAATTCTTTTAACTTGGTTGCTTAATTTTTTTTTTTTTAAATGAAGTCACTAGCTTGGTTAAGTATCAGTATGTAGTCTTTTTTTCTATTTTGTTACCTATTCATTCTTCAGGTTCTCCTTTTTTGCCTTTTTAAAAATTTGTTGAGAATTTTGATTATTTTATTTTAATCTAAAACTTTAAAAAATTTGTTTGTTTTATTAATGTTAATGATTGCTCTAGGACTTATGGCAACTCATTTCAATGGTCGCAGCCTTGGTACTGGTTATGTCACATACAAAGACACACAAAGTGCTGTGGCTTCATTTCTCTACCCTTGGTGCTTAATACCTGCTATGATCCTCATAATAAATTATATTTTTGCTTTCAAATTTCAATAAGATTTAAACATATTCTAAAAAGAGGTAGGAGATGAAAAATACAAACTTTTGTATTTGCTCATATGTCTCCTGTAGGATATGTTTACCACTAAGATTTCACTATTATCATTATTATATTAGCTCTGGGACCTGAATCCAGGGCTTTGCATGTGTTAGGCAAACACTTCACCACCCATCAGCTGCATTTCTAGAGAAAGCTTTCTTTTCCTCATGTGCATTTCATATGGACCTTTATTTGGCTGTTTTCTCATTGAAGTCTTTTGGCTTGCAAAAACTGGCTGCTGTAGTTGCAGTCCATGGTGTCCTCTATGTAATGTGCAGTCTTGGGCTAGTGGCTTTGGAGATTTTTATCACTGATTTCACAGAGTCTTTTTGTCATGTAACTCATAAAAGATCTTCACTACTTCTCAAGCTTTGGGCCCTTGAGATGAGATATCTGCAGATTTTTGCCTTTCATCACATTAGGAACAGCTTAGTCACTGTGTCTCCTGACGTCTTTGTTTTCTCATGCCACGTCTGGAGGCTCCATTATACAGAGCTTGAAGTTCTCCTGTAGCTCAGGTCCCCCCTTTCCTTGTGGTCTCTTTCATTTTGGATTCTTTCTGTTGATATGTCTTCATGCTTAATTATGTTTTGAAGTATGAAATCTGCTTTGAATTCCCACTGTCTTCTCACTTTACTGTATTTTTATCGTAAAAGTTCAATTAGAGTATTTTACAAATATGTTTTCCCTTTTCAGTTAATATGATTAATCTTTCATTCATCTCCATGAACACATAATAGAAGTAGCTGTAATACCCACTTTCCTATCCTTATCTATTCATTCCTTCATTCCTCTGCTTCAGTTGATTGTCTTCCTTATTAGAGATTGTACTTTGTTAGTTCTTTGTATGATCAGTAACATTTTACTTTATTTTATGTGTATGAGTATTTTGCATGCATGCATGTCTGTGCACTAGTTGAGCATAGTGCCCACAGAGGCCAGAAGAAGATGTCAGATCCCCTGGAACTGGAGTTACAGATGCTGCCATGTGGGTGTTGGGTCACCATCTTCTCAAAGAGCAGTCAGTGCTCTTAAATGCTGTGCCAGTTCCCTAGCCCTGGTCAGTAATCTTTTATGGGATATCAGAAACAGTACAGTTTTATTATATTGACTGCTTAGTGTTTCTGTATTCCTGCTAATTCTTTACACCTTTCTCTAGGAGACAGTTGAGGCAAGAAGAAGTCTCCACTGCCAGCATTTAAGTTCTGTCAGTTGGAAGTGGTGTATCCGGCATACGGTCAATTCTCTTCCATACTGAAGCATACAGTCTTGAAAGCCTTGATGATGAGAGTTTGATGATGAGAAATGACCTATTCTTTGCTTGGATATTCTCTTGGGACCATTTCTCCTTCTGCCTTTTAAAGTGTATCATTTGATATTAATTTCCTCACATACATGTACTTTTTTAAAAAAGAAATATCTCCTTTGGGATTGTTTTTTACACAAAATATGCACTTTAATGAAAAATAATATTTTAACTCTTCCACTGACCCTTTTTCTCTACCCACTTCACTGTACTATATTAATGTTTTCTTTTTGATTGAGCATAGATTCTCTTCTCATACAATACATTCTGATTATAGTTTACCCTCTCTCTACTCCTCCGAGTTCCTCCCACCTCCATTCCTCTTAAGATCCTCTTTCTTTCTGTCTCTCAGTAGCAAAAAACAGGTCTCTAAAAGATAACAACCAAACATACAATATAAAATATAAGAAGATGAAACAAAAACTATTATATTAAAGTTGGACTTTGCAACTCAAGAGTAGAAAAGGGGTCCTAAGATCATACACAAAAGTCAGAGACCCGCTCATTCTCACAGTCAGTAATCCCATAAAAAAACTACCAAGCTAAAAGCCACAATGTATACTCAGAGGACCTGGTGCAGACAGCGTGGAGGCCCTGTGCTTTGCAGCCCCAGTCTCTGTGAGCTCATATGCACCTTGCTTAACTGATTTAGAAGACCTTCTCCTCTTTCTTCTCTGGTTCCCTGGAATCCCTCTACTTCCTCTTCCTTAGGACTCCTTGAGCTCCAAGAAGAGGGACCTGATGGAGATCTCCCATTTGGACTCTCGCTCTGAGTAATGTCTGGCTCTGAGTGCAAGTGTTACAGCTCTTGGAGGAAAGGCTTTCCCAAAGGAAATGTTACAGCCCTGAGGGGAAAGGTATCCTGGCAGTTTGGAGCCAAGGAATGCCATAAAGTCACACTGCACAACAAACCTCACACAAAGATTTAATGGGAAACACAAAAGAGCATGGTTTTTGTTTGGGTGAGAAGCAGCAAAGAACTGAGTGGGAGGCACGCTTATATAGGGTTTCCAAGGGGCAAAGATTTCTAGGGCGGGGATTGGTAGGATTTCAAGTCCTGAGCTTGAGGGCAAGCCCAGGGATTGCTGAGATGAGCTCAGGCGCTGGTGGATTTTCAAACCTAGAAGCGAGCTCATATCTTTTACACTCTAGTGGATCTCTGCATCTATTCCCATCTGCTGCTGGAGGAAGCCTCTTCAATGATGATTAGATAAGGACCTGTCCACCGACGAGTATAGCAGAATATCATTAGGAGGTTTTTGTTTTTGCTTTTGTTTTTTTTGTTTTTGTTTTTTTGTTTTTTGTTTTGTTTTGTTTTGTTTTAATTTAAAGACTAGTAGTATTTTTCTTACCCTAGGTACTTGGGCTGTCTAGTTTCTGGTTCTTGAACACTCAAGCAGTGTTGGGTGTGGGCTCAATCTCATGGGGTAAGTCTTAAGTCAAATCAGATAATGGTTGGTCACTCCCAGAAGTTCTGTGCCACAATTGCCTCGGCATAATCTGAAGGCAAGACAGATCATAGGTCAAAAGTTTTGTGGCTGGGTTGGTGTCCATGCCTCTCCTTCAGTAGCCTGCAGAATACCATTGGGTGAAGTCTCCATGAAGGCACCAGCTTGACCTCTTCATGTTTAATGAGTTGTGTGGGTGTTGTCTTCAGCAATGGGGCCACCTACTGTCAGTCTGCAGAGAGCAACCCTTTGTCTTAGCAACAGCCTGGGTTGACTGGAGATTTCCATGGGACCCCCTTGGCCAACAACTCAATTGAGTGCAGCCTAGTCCTACTGGAACGTCACCTGGTGATAAAAGATGGCCAGCTGAGATACTCCGTATCCCCCCTACTAGGAATCCTCATTAAGATCAATTTCATACATTCCAGGAAGTTTCCACTGTAGTAGGTTTCCATACCACCCCCATATTCTGGCTAGTATGAATAAAACTGCAATGAACATGGTTGAGTAAATGGCCTTGTGGTAGGATGAAGCATCCTTTGGGTATATGCCCAAAAATGGAGTAACTGGATCTTGAGGTAGATGGATTCCCAATTTTCTGAGGAACTGCCATAAAAATTTCCGTAGTGGCTGCACAAGTTTGCACTCCTACCAGCAATGGAGGAGTGCTTCCCTTTCTCCACATCCTTATAGCATGAGCTGTCACTTGTGTTATTTTTTCATACTTTATTTACATTTTAAATGTTTCCCCCTTTCCAGATCTCCTCTTTGGAACCCCCCATCACCTCCCCCTCCCCTGGAATCTATGAAGGTATTCCCCCACCCATATACCCACCCACTTTCATTTTCCCGCCTTGACATTCCCCTATACTGGGGCATCTAACACCCTCAGGAACAAGAACCTCTCCTCCCCCTGATGGCTAACAAGACCCTCCTCTGCCACATATGTGGCCAGCACCATGGGTCCCTCCATGTGTATTCTTTGGTTGGTGATCCAGTCTCTGGGAGCATCGGGAGGTCAGGCCAGTGGACACTATTGCTCCCTCCATGGGGCTGCCAACTCCCTCAGCTCCTTCAGTCCCTTCTCCAACTCTTCCATCTGGGACTTCACGCTCAGCCCTATGGTTGCTGTGAAGTGACTCTTGGGTATTCCTAACTTTTGAGCTAATAACCACTTATCAGTGAGTACATACTGTGTTCATTCTTTTGTGACTGAGTTACCTTGCTCAGGATGATATTTTCAAGTTCCATCCATTTGCCTGCTAATTTCATGAAGTCATTGTTTTTACTTGCTGAGTAGTATTCCATTGTGTAAATGGACCACATTTTCTAGTTGTTTCCAGCTTCTAGCTATTATAAATATGGCTGCTATGAACATAGTGGAGCATGTGTCTTTATTACATGTTGGAGCATCTTCTGGATATATGCCTGGGAGTGGAATAGCTGGGTCCTCAAGTAGTATTATGTTCATTTTTCTGAGGGTCTGCCAAACTGATTTCTAGAGAGGTTGTATCAATTTGCAATCCCACCAGCAATGGAGGAGTGTTCCTCTTTCTCCACATCTTTGCCAACATCTGCTGTCACCTGAGCTTTTGATCTTAGCCATTCTGACTGGTGTGAGGTGAAATCTCAGGGTTGTTTTGATTTGCATTTCCCTGATGACTAAGAATGTTGAACACTTCTTTAGGTGCTTCTCAGTCCTTCGAGTTTGCTCAGTTGAGAATTCTGTTTAGCTCTCTTCCCCATTTTTTCATAGGGTTATTTGGATCTCTGGAGTCTAGCTTCTTGAGTTCTTTGTATATATTGGATATTAGATCTCTATCAGATGTAGGATTGGTAAAGATCTTTTCCCAATCTGTTGGTTGCCATTTTGTCCTATTTACAATGTCCTTTGCTTACAGAAGCTTTGTAATTTCATGAGGTCCCATTTGTCAATTCTTGATCTTAGAGCATAAGCCATTGATGTTCTGTTCAGGAATTTTTCCCCTGTGCCCACGTGTTCGAGACTTTTTCCTACTTTCTCTTCTATTAGATTTAGTGTATCTGGTTTTATGTGGAGGTCCTTGATCCACTTGGACTTGAACTTTGTACGGGGAGATAGGAATGGATTGATTCGCAATCTTCTACATGTAGACCACCAGTTGAACCAGCACCATTTATTGAAAATGCTGTCTTTTTTCCACTGGATGGTTTTAGCTCCTTTGTCAAAGATCAAGTGACCATAAGTATGTGGGTTCATTTCCGGGTCTTCAGTTCTAATGCATTGATCTACCTGCCTGTCACTGTACCAACACTATGCAGTTTTTATCACTACTGCTCTGTAGTACAGCTTGAGGTCAGGGATGCTGATTCCCCCAGAAGTCCTTTTATTGTTGAGAATAGTTTTTGCTATTCTGGGTTTTTTGTTTTTCCATATGAATTTGAGAATTGCTCTTTCTAAGTCTATGAAGAATTGAGTTTGAATTTTTATGGGGATTGCATTGAACATGTAGATTGCTTTTGGCAGGAAGGCCATTTTAACTATATTAATCCTGCCAATCCATGAGCATGGGAGGTCTTTCCATCTTCTGAGGTCCTCAATTTCTTTCTTCAGAGACTTGAAGTTCTTTGTCATACAGATCTTTCACTTGTTTAGTTAGAGTCACACCAAGTTACTGAATATTGTTTGTGACAATTGTGAAGGGTGTCATTTGCCTAATTTCTTTCTCAGCCTGTTTATCCTTCGAGTATAGCTACTGATTTGCTTGAGTTAATTTTGTATCCAGCCACTTTGCTGAAGGTGTTTATCAGCTGTAGCAGATCTCTGGTGGAGTTTTTCAGGTCACTAAAGTATACCATCATATCATCTGCAAATAGTGATATTTTGATTTCTTCTTTTCCAATTTGTATCCTTTGACCTCCTTTTGTTGTCTGATTGCTCTAGCTAGAACTTCAAGTACTATATTGAATAGATAGGGAGAGAGAGGGCAGCCTTGCCTAGTCCCTGATTTTAGTGGGATTGCTTCAAGTTTCTCGCCATTTAGTTTGATGTCAGCCACTGGTTTGCTTTTTATTGCTTTTACTGTGTTTAGGTATGGTCCTTGAATTCCTGATCTTTCCAAGACTTTTTTCATGAAGGGATGTTGAATTTTGTCAAATGCTTTTTCAGCATCTAATGAAATGACCAAGTGGTTTTTTTCTTTGAGTTTGTTTATGTAGTGGATTACATTTGTGCATTTCCAGGAATTGAACCATCCCTGCATCCCTGGGATGAAGCCTACTTGATCATGGTGAATGATCGTTTTGATGTGTTCTTGGATTCGGTTTGCGAGAATTTTGTTGAGTATTTTTGCATTGATATTCATAAGGGAAATTGGTCTGAAGTTTTCTTTTATTGTTAGGTCTTTGTGAGGTTTTGGTATCAGTGTAACTGTGGCCTCATAGAATGAAATGGGTAGTGTTCCTTCCATTTCTATTTTGTGGAATAGATTGAAGAGAATTGGTATTAGGTCTTCTTTTAAGGTCTGATAGAATTCTGAACTGAACCCATCTGGTCCTGGGCTTTTTTGGTTAGGAGACTTTTAATGACTACTTCTATTTCCTTAGGGGTTATGGGACTATTTAGATGGTTTATCTGATCCTGACTTAACTTTGGTAATTGGTATCTGTCTAGAAACTTGTCCATTTCATCCAGATTTTCCAATTTTGTTTAGTATAGGCTTTTGTAGTAGGATCTGATGATTTTTTGAATTTCCTCAGAATCTGTTGTTATATCTCCCTTTTCATTTCTAATTTTGTTAATTTGGATATGGTCTCTGTGCCCTCTGGTTAGTCTGGCTTAGGGTTTATCTATCTTGTTGATTTTCTCAGAGAACCAGCTCCTGGTTTTGTTGATTCTTTGTATAATTCTTTTAGTTGATTTCAACCCTTAATTTGATTATTTCCTGCCTTCTATTCTTCTTGGGTATATTAGCTTCTTTTTGTTCTAGAGCTTTCAGGTGTGCTGTTGAGCTGCTAGTATATGCTTTCCTCAGTTTCTTTTTGGAGGCATTCAGAGTTATGAGTTTTCCTCTTAACACTGCTTTCATTGTGTCCCACAGGTTTGGGTATGTTATATTTTCATTTTCATTAAATTCTAGGAAGTGTTTAATTTCTTTCTTTCTTTCTTCCTTGGCCAAGTTATCATTGAGTAGAGCGTTGTTCAGCTTCCATGTGTATGTGGGCTTTCTGTTGTTGTTGTTGCCATTGAAGACCAACCTTAATCCGTAGTGATCTGATAGGAGGCATGTGATTATTTCAATCTTCTTATATCTGTTGAGGTTTGTTTTGTGACTGATTGTATGATCAGTTTTGTAGAAGGTACCATGTGGTGCTGAGAAGAAGGTATATTCTTTTGATTTAGTTTGAAATGTTCTATAGATATCTGTTAAATCCATTTGGTTCATAACATCTGTTAGTTTCACTGTGTCTCTGTTTAGCTTGTGTTTCCAAGATCTGTCCATTGATGATAGTGGGGTATTGAAGTCTCCCACTATTTTTGTGTGAGGTGCAATGTTTGCTTTGAGCTTTAGTAAAGTTTCTTTTATGAATGTGGGTACCCTTGCATTCGGGGCATAGATGTTCAGAATTGAGAGTTCTTCTTGGTAGATTTTTCCTTTGATGAGTATGAAGTGTCCTTCCTTATCTTTTTTGATGACTTTTGGTTGAAATTCAATTTTATTCGATATTAGAATGGCTACTCCAGCCTGTTTCTTGGGATCATTTGCCTGGAAAATTGTTTTCCAGCCCTTTACTCTGAGGTAGTGTTTGTCTTTAACATGGAGGTACGTTTCCTGGATGCAGCAAAATGCTGGGTCCTGTTTATGGATCCAGTCTGTTAGTCTGTATCTTATTATTGGGGAATTGAGTCCATTGATGTTAAGAGATATTAAGGAATAGTGATTGTTGCTTCCTGTTATTTTCGATGTTATTTTTATGTTTGTGTGGCTATCTTCTTTTGAGTTTGTTGAAAGATTACTTTCTTGCTCTTTCTAGGGTGTAGTTTCCCTCCTTGAGTTGGCGTTTTCCATCTATTATTCTTTGTAGGGCTGGGTTTGTGGAAACATACTGTGTAAATTTGGTTTTATCATAGAATATTTTGGTTTCACCATCTATTTATAATTGAGCATTTTGCTGGGTATAGCAGCCTGGGCTGGCATTTGTGTTCTTTTAGGGTCTGTATGACATCTGCCCAGGATCTTCTAGCTTTCATAGACTCTGGTGAGAGGTCTGGTATATTTCTGATAGGTCTGCCTTTATATGTTACTAGGCCTTTTTCCCTTAATCCTTTTAATATTCTTTCCTTATTTTGTGTATTTAGTGTTTTGACTATAATGTGAGGGGAGGAATTTCTTTTCTGGTCCCATCTATTTGGAGTTCTGTAGGCTTCTTGTATATTTATGTTCATCTCTTTCTTTAGGTTAGGGAAGTTTTCTTCATAATTTTGTTGAAGATATTTACTGATCCTTTATGTTGGGAATCTTCACTCTCTTCTATACCTATTATCCTCAGGTTTTGTCTTCTCATTGTATCCTCAATATCCTGGATGTTTTAGGTTAGGAGCTTCTTGCAGTTTGCGTTTTCTTTGACTGTCGTGTCAATGTTTTCTATGGTATCTTCTGCACCTGAGATTCTCTCCTCTATCTCTTGTATTCTGTTGGTGATGCTTGCATCTATAACTCCTGATCTCTTTCCTAGGTTTTCTAACTCCAGGGTTGTCTCTCTTTGTGATTTCTTTATTGTGTCTATTTCTGTTTTGAGTTCCTGGATGGTTTTGTTCATTTTCTTCTGTTTTATTGTGTTTTCCTGTAATTCTGCCTGTTTGATTGTGTTTTCCTGTAATTCTTTAAGGGATTTTTGTGTTTCCTCTTTAAGGGCTTCTAGTTGTTTACCTGTGTTCTCTTGTATTTCTTTAAGGGAGTTATTTATTTCCTTCTTAAAATCTTCTATCTTCATCATGTGATGTTATTTTAAATCTGAGTCTTGCTTTTCTGGTGTGTTGAGGTATCCGGGGCTTGCTGTGGTTGGAGAGCTGGGTTCTGATGATACCAAGAAGCCTTGGTTTCTGTTCCTTATGTTTTTGCCCTTGCCTTTCGCCATCTGGTTATCTCTGGTGTTAGCTGTTCTCTCTCTGACTGTGGCTTGACCTTCCTTTAAGCCTCAGTGTCAATACTCCTTGAAGACCAGCTGTCTCTGAGAAGAATTTGAGTTTGGAGAGCTGTGGTACAGGGTCAGCTCTGGGGTGCAGACAAAAACCAGACAGATCTAGTCCCCAGTTGTCCCTTGTTTCCTGTGTCCTGTTGGCTCTGCAAGGGTCCCTCTTGGTTCAGTGAATTTGAACAGAAGTGATGGTCTTGTCTGTGCTTGATGGTGTGTCTGCACTCCTGGGATACGAGCTCTGTACTAGCACTATTTGAATATGGAGCCCTGTGTCACAGGATCCGCTTACGGCCACCGAAAGAAACCAGAAGACCACTCCTCATTTCCTGTGTCCTGAGGATTCCAGGTAGTTTCCTCTGAACAGACAGGCTTGCCCAGACTCCTGAGAGTCTAGCTTTCTCCCAGCACTATTTGTCTATGGCACCCTGGTGGCCCAGGCAGAGGTCTCCTGCCACAGCTGAAACCCGGAAGGCCCTTTTCCCTGGCTGTTCCTCAGTTCCTGTGTCCCAAGGATTCAGGGAGAGTCCCACTGAGCAGTGTTGCTCCTCTTTCCCCCTCTCAAAGGGCTTTTCCACACTCCAGGCTCACTTGTGTTATTGATCTTAGCCATTCTGACAGGTATAAGACGGAATCTCAAAGTAGTTCTAATTCGCATTTCTCCAGTAGATAAGGATGTTGAACATTTCTTTAGTGTTTCTCAGCCATTTGAGTTTCCTCTATTTCAAATTCTCTATTTAGATCTGTACCCCATTTTTTAATTAAGTTATTTGTTTTTTGGATATCTAGTTTCTTGAGTTCCTTGTATGTTTTGGATATTAGTCCATTATTGGAAGTGGAGCTGGTGAAAATATTTCCCCACTCTGTAAGCTGCTGCTTTGTTCAATTGACAGTATACTTGGCCTTACAGAAGCTTTTCAGTTTCACAAGGTCCCATTTATTAATTGTTGATCTTAGTGCCTACACTATCAGTGCTCTGTTCAGAAAGTCATCTTCTATGCAAGTGAGTTCAAAGCTCTTTCACGCTTTCTCTTCTATTAGGTTCAGCATATCTGGTTTTATGTGAAGGTCTTTGATCTACTTTGACTTGAGTTTTATGCAGGGTGATAAGTATGGATCTATTTCCATCCTTCTACATCCAGTTTGACTAGCACCATTAGAAACTGGCTTAATCCTTTTAAGGGACTCCCTAGAGAACGTTGGACCTATATTAAGACCTCTTTCCTATTATTCTTTCCTATAAACTGCAGAGATCATGGTCTCCTTTTGTTTCTAGTTCTATCACTGTAACTAACTGAGACCATTATGCTTCTCTGCATAGCAGAGCTGCCACTGCCCTATGCAGTGGCACATGACCATATTTAATTTTCCTTTCTCAGGATCTACTGTTATTTGTTGCTTGATATCTGTTCTAAAACTATTGTTTTCATTTTCGTTTTATTGGTCCAAATCTTTAGCTCTTGGACTATATATTATAAATCTGATCCATGTTAGTTTATCTTGACTAGGAGCAGAAGTCATCACCTATGAAGGAAAAATAACCTATGCACCCCATGCATTTTATTAAGTATGTGCTACACTAGAGAGTATTCAATACAAGACAGTTACTACTGCTGGTAGCTGTGTCTTGTTCATTAGCGGGGCTTTATTTTATGTGCTACCCTCTTTGAAGTCTTCTTGGCTATGTTTCGTCAGGTAATTCCAGTTTTCTCTTCTTCACATACACTTCACTTTTTAAAAAAATCTTCTTTTATTATGACAATATCTGTGTTACAAGTTTGAATTTCTTTGTGTCTCTTGCAGTAGGTTCATGGCTTTTGAGTAAGTAAGATCTATCTTGTATATTTACCTCTACTCTTCAGCATATAGAACACACTTTGCTATTTGTTGTACAGATTAATTGTCAAGAGTTCTGAGCTTCTTACAAAATCTTCAGAAGTAGATTGTTGACCAGAAAAGAAAGAGGAGAGTTGGGGACTATGAGGGCATTCAAGTAAAGTAAATCCGAGAGGGCAAAGAAGATTTGGAGAGGCTCGAGAGCAGCATGAAAGAAAAAAGTGGTCGTCTGACTTGGATAATAATTTGAATAATTAAAATGTTAATGATGAGGATAATAGTAATAGTAATAAATGGTCTCATAAAGGCAAAAGTACCTAGAAATATAAAATAGAAGATGGGAGAATGATTGCAGTATGGCAATGGAACAATTTTATGCTGTCTTCATCGTAGTCCTGTGATGTACATGGCAACCTTAGTAGCATTACATCAGTGTGAATCATGTTAATTAGTGTCGTTTGAACTGTTACAGTGGGGGATTTAGATGATCTACTAAGTAAATGGAGTAGGTGAACCTTAGAAGAAAGTGATGGGGGAATAAGAAGCAGAAAGGAGTTATTGATAGAAAAGCTGAAACATATCATGGACCATAATGGAGCATGCTATGTTAGAAGAACAGTTGGACCTTGGAGTTAGGTACATTGGGATTTCATTCTTGTTCTGTTTCAGATGTGACTATGTAGGGAACCCTGTCCCCCAAGCCTCATGGCAAACAGGGGGACAATTGGAAAGAGATCAGATTGAAACTCAAGACAGTAGCAGGCAGTAGGTCAAAATTTTCCAGAGACCGATCTTGTAATTTACTTTACTTACACATTTAAACAAGGCAGAACTTATGTCCTCTGACCTTTACAGTAACAAAGAACTCTATTGGCTGATAAACAGAGCTCAGGTCTAGGGTATTATAAATAGAAGGATGGATTCTGTTAGTTGAGGATGCAAAGTACAGGATTAGGACCTGAACAATGCTCAGGATAATGGGGGAGGGGGTCAGATGAAGGTTGGCTCCTAATGGAATAGCAAAGAATCATCAAGTTGATTGACCATTTTTCATTCTGGCATCCCAGGTGACTAGGTGTCACTCATTTCCTTCCATTGAAGAAAATAGGCCTACCTGATCGACAATCCTGATGTCTCCAATGCTTATTCTAAACAGTGCTTCCTATAGGACTATGGACAAATTGCTATCCTGAGTCTTCCTTTTCCTTATCTGTGAATGGATGTGGTTGTTGGAAAGAGTGATATGACAATACACATTTATTCTGCATCTGGTAGCTAGTGGGCCCAATAACTACTATTTTTAAATTTCTTTCCCAGACATTCCTTAACTTCTGATGAGGAGAGGAAAATGTTTCTAGGACTTTGTGGTTCTTCATTAACTTGTGAAGATTGCACTGGGGATATTTCTCACTTGTTAGAGCAATTGCCTAGTATGCACAGTCTTGGGTCAATGCCCAGTGCTACATAAATTGATCATGGTGGCATATCCCTGTAACCCCATCACTTGGGAAGAGGAGGCAGAAGGATGAAAAATTCATCCTTAGCTACATAGTGAATTCAAGGTCAGCCAGAGAAAAACCTTGTAAATAGTTCAAGTATAATATATTTGTTTGTAATTGATATTCTCATTTATTAATATTGCCTATATTCATGGTAAATCATTTTGGGTTCTTGCACTGTTTTGTGGTCTATCACTAAGAACTAGGTAATGTGCATATCAGAATTTCTCACATATTCTATCTTTAACTTGTGTTTAGAGCTACTAGAATTGTTACCTAAACTTTATACACAAATTACTACCATAATTCAGTATTTTCAAGAATTTTTAAAATAGAGGACCTATCTATTGAGTTAAGGAGAGAAAATATGAAGATCTGAAATATTAAAATTTCCCAAGCATTTAGCCCATTTTCATCCATCTTTAATTTATTTTGTGAGTGAAATAAGTTTTGGTATTAATTTTCATCATTGAATGATATGATATTAGGCTGAACATAATATTTAGAAACTCTGACATTCCAAAGCAATTATCTTTTAATTTCTAATTAGTTTAAAAATGCCATGGCCAATGTGCATTTGCCCATGAACTATTGTATACATCTGGGAACTTTTAATGTGGTTCTAGCAAAACTAATCTAGAAAACAGAGAGATCCTAGTTTATTCACCACAGGAAGGATGCAGCACTCCTTCATTTGAATTGATCTGTGTTTGTCTGAGAGAATAATGGATAAATGATTGGCACCCAGCTCTGGGAGCTGCCTTTCCACTGTCTCCTGAATCTTTGCATTGACTACATGAATCAGTGGTACCAAACTTGCTGCTGGCCATCTGCCAAATATAGACCTGCTTTAGACATCTGTCTGCTTGCTTGTCAACTGCTGTCTGCTGAGCAGGCAAGCACCTGTCTTCCCAAGCTCCTGAATTTCAGCTTAGATCTTTACATTTTCTCGGTCTGGCCTGATGGCAGTTTCCTTGGTAAGACCCTGCTTAATTTTAGCTCCAGATGTGCCACCAGGATACTTGTAAACATTTTGCAACACAGCATTTTTGTGGATCTCTGAAAATCTCTTCATAGATCAAGAACCCAAAGCAAGGCACAACTAAGGTTGATATGAGTGTTTGGCCGTGCTGTGGATACCCAGCATTCACAGTTCCCCTGGACAAAAGTGGAGCAGGCAAGTGGGAAAATAACTGTAGTCCTCTCATTTTGGTCTGCAGCAAACATTTGAATACTTTCTTCAGCCTATAGATGAGATGCAGAAGATACCCTAGAAATGTGGGTCTACACTCTATAGGAAATGCAGGTCTACAGTCTATAGGACTGTGATCTGTGAAATAAAAGTCAGCATTACATCAATTTCCCTCTTGATTTAGTAAGAATAATGCTGAAGTTTTATATCATAGTATGGTTGGTTTGGGATATTTTAAATTGTCTTTTACTCCAGAATATTAGATGAAGTGACCATTGATATTTCAGGCAAACACACCAGTAAATTTATGTATTTTATGTATGCATAAGTATGAGAAAGTTGGGAAACCTAAGACATGTTAATAATAATGGACATACATGATGGCTCAGTGCTGAGAACATGAAGGTCATTTTACAAAATTATTTTCATCACAAGATAAATATACCTTCTCATATTAAAATGCCTTAGAAATGACACAATCTTTTTAAAATACACATGGCATAGTTTGTGTGGAGTAGAAACAGTATGCACTGGCTGGTGTAAAAGACCTGGCTCCCTGTGGTGCGGTAGGTAGTTTGTAGATCTGTGACCTCCTGGCACACATAAAAACCTGTGTGACTCAGGAGACGTACACTAAAGCACTGTTTAAAGCAGTGCTGTAGGCTCCTGGCCACTGGGCTTTCAGGTAACCGAAGGTTAGAAATGAAGGATTTAAACATTTGCATAGAGAAAAAGTATGCTGTGTGCTCCTTGAAGCACTGACATCTGTATTAGTTCCTAGAAATCTCTATTATGACATTTAGTCAATAGTCAAGGGCATAAGTGAATACCTTTAAAATAGACATACTAGTGAAATATGGTTTGTCTTACCTGGAGAAAAACAATGACAATAAAACTAAAAGTTTAGAAAAGATAAAATAAGATGCTGATTGTTTTGGCTGTTGATGAAGCTGATTTTAACTTTTAATAAAACCAATAGCCAGAGATATATGTTGCTATTATATGCTCATTAACATAAATCATACAATGGGTGATTATGGCCACATGACATGTACGTGGGAATAATGATGGTAACTCGCCACCTGTGTTGGGAAGCGCTTTCTCTTTCCCACTTAGAAATTTTCCTAGTTTTCATGGTAAAATCTTTAGATTTAAAAAAATCAAACAAAACAGATCACCTGACTTAACATAGAGAAAAATTTAACAGCATGCAGAAGTGTTG
Organism: Rhynchomys soricoides; assembly: GCA_019843965.1. Classification (NCBI taxonomy): domain Eukaryota; kingdom Metazoa; phylum Chordata; class Mammalia; order Rodentia; family Muridae; genus Rhynchomys; species Rhynchomys soricoides. The sequence goes on from JADRCH010000042.1 coordinate 10,649,024, forward strand.
CTGCTGAACTTGAGATGAAGAGGATGAGAGGCACGTGCAGCAGAGCCGGTCCCCATAACGGCTGTCAGGGCTGCTGCTTCGGGTGCCGGGCAGGGGTGCTCACAAATAGCATTGTGCTGTACTGTTAGCAATAAAATGAGAGTTTAAACTAGAGACTAGCTTAGTAACTTTGGTTCAATTTCTTTCCTCTCTGGGGCCTTTTGAAAATGAATGCACAGTACATCTCTGGGAACAACCTGCTTTTCTCTTGCCCTGGAAAATCATAAAGTCCAACTTGGCTTCTGACACTGTCTGAGCTTCTGGGATTAGGTAAAGCTGATCCTAAAGGAGAAAAACTGGATACTTAACCAGGCCCCACTGAAATTCTGACACACTCTTGGAGCTGACAGGAGTTGCCACAAATTTAAATATTACTTTTCCTAGCAGAGAAGCCTGGCTAATAAAAGGCTTTGGATATTTTATGAACGGCTGGCCATGCACCCTGCTTTGCTATGTCTCTGGAAGCTGGAACTTGGGGGATGGTTTTCTTTTGGGAAGAAGGAGCATTGGAGAGAAGCTACTGATGAGGTGTCATATAATTTTACAAGTTGCATAACTGCATTTAACGATTAAACTAGCTCTGATTAAAATAACAATTGAGCTTGTAATTCTTTCTGAACAGCTGCTGCTACAGGGGGTCATTACCTTGGAGAGCTGAGAAATAATCATACTCCTGGTACACGAGTTATGCAGTCTTGTGTTTTACAGCAAAGCACAAAGTTTAAAGCTTACAGAAGAATGTTATTTGAAAGCTGTCAAACCATGTTAAAAAAGAGTGCATCGTCAGAAGGCCCTGGTGGCCATGCTTCTGCATGTAGCCTTGTCTTATTCATTATAAAATGCATGTTTATAAAGTTCCACAGAGCATCCAATTCCCAATTCACTTATATCAGCAAGACTTAACTTGCTCATTAATCTAAATTCTTTTGCAACTTTAATCTACATGTTTAATTAATCATAAAATGAGGCGGTAAGTAATTTCAGCAATGTGTGGCTTGTTATCAGATGCATTTAATCACTCTTCTGTGAGCTCATTTGGAAACACCTGAAGATGTCGAGTGCGGTTTGAATGAGCATAAATTATTCTTTGTCAGCGTACTTCACTCAACTAATAAGACATTAATTTAAAAGGCACTGTTTGTCATTTTTAGATCTTTACCAATATTTTTAGCTTAGCAATATAACTCTAATTGTATATATGATTCAGACCTAGTGCCCAGCATAGGAAAGGGTAAGAGTTTAATTCACTTTTCTTATTTACATGTAATTATGTCATGTAATCTTAGTTTTTAATGAGGATTAACCATCTTGTAAGTATTCACATGCTTTTGGAATAAGGCAGTAATGAATTATAGTTGCAAAAATTATTTGTTGCCACAAAGACTGACAATTTCTTGGTTTTTTTTCAAGGTAAGGGATGAAAGGCAGTGACTTTTGGGGGAGGGCACTGATTTGAGGGTGCAGGTACCACCACACAGGGTCATAAGATCTAGAGGCTAGCATTAAATCTGACAGCTATATGTTGCTGTCTCATATAATAACATAAAAAATCTGATAGGCAGCCAAGAAACATTAAATAATGTCAGTCTTATTTTCCCTAACTTTCTCTTGGCATTCTCTCTCTGTCCTCCTCTGCCTCTGTCTCTCTTTCATGTGGATGTGGTACATATGTGCATGCCCATACACATGCACAAGTCAGGACAGGACATGGTGTATCTTTCTCTGTTGCTGCCTTTCTTGAAACAGGGGCTCTTACTAGATCAGAAGCCCGCCATTTAAGCTAGATTGCCTTTCCTAGCCAAAAGAGCTCTTGGGTATCTGTCTCTGTTTCTCAGTGCCATGTCTACCTTCTTATGTGTGTGCTGGAATTTGAACTCAGGACCCCATACTTACAGAGCAAGTGTTCCTATTCACTGAGTTATCCTGTCCCATCGCTTAACAGTACTGCACTTTTCATAATGACTTAAGAAGGCAAAACAACAGCAACAATAACAAAACCCCACTCATCTTCAGAGGAAAAAAAAAATGCCAAAAAACCAAACCAAAACAAAAATTGCCACTAGGAGTGGAATGAGTTATGTATTTCAGTGTCAGGAGTAAGGAATAAAAATGGCATTTCATAGAGTGTCATCACCTGTCCTGTTTATGCCCCAAGATTGGTGACACATGGGAAGAATGGTTATCTCAGTAGTAACAAATTTATTTACCTGCCTTGGAGCAGCTCCGTTCATCTTCCTCAGGAGCTTGTCTCACTTACAGGCTGTCTGTGGAGAGTCAGTAGTGCACCAGAGGGAAGGAGGCCTGCAAAGGGAGTGTGGTTTCAGCTAAAATAAAGCCATTTTGTTCATTTTTTTTTTTTTTTTTGATGTGTGCCCTTCCTGGGCTCCCTGCTCCTCAGGGACCGCCCATGCCGTGCTAGCTATTATTCTCTGTCTCTTGCCCTGTGCCTCATGACTTGAAAAATGTTTTTCTTCCTAGCTTTCTTTATAATGAAAAATAAAATCTGGTGACATCTCATTTGTGCCATTTAAACCTGACAGGCTGCAGCTGAACAGTGTAGGAATACACTGTTCACTCCTGTTTTGTGAGCCGTGGCACACAGTGTTTCTTAGAGCACTAATAGAAACTGCAAACATTGGGACTTCATCTTGGTCAGCTCTGCAAAGGAACATTTTTTCTAACTTGATTTTTTTGACCATAATATTTCTCCAGCCTCTGTACATTCTTAGAGGATGTATACCCATTATCTATCAGGAAGGGTTGCTATTGGGTCTTCTTGATATGAAACCTCAGTCTTCCTTAATTGCCCTTTCCCTGGAAAATTGATGACTTTTGAAAAATATAATTTTTAGCTGGGTATAGTAGCTAATACCTTCAATTCCAGTACCCAGGAGGCAGAGTCAGGCTGATCTCTGTGAGCTCTACGCCAGCCTGGTCTACACAATGAGTTCTAGGACAGCCAGGTCTATGTAGAGAGACATAGTCTCAAAAAATTAAAAAACAATTCCTTCCTTCTGTCTCTCCTTTGATGACTGTTTTTGCCGTGAGGTTTCTCCTCCATCCTTCCTGGGTCTTATGTAGCCCAGTCTGACCTTAAACTCTATGTAGCTCAGGAGATCTTTCAATTCCTGATTCTTTTGCCTTTGCTTCCCAAGTGCCAGAATTACAAGGCATGTGCCAACATGTTCAACTAAGACCTTATAGTTTAAATCTCCATTGTATGGACAAAGAAAGTATAACCACCCCTACTCAGACATGAGAAGCTTGTCCTGATGGCCTGTTAGGTACAGTGCTACAAACACAATTCATTTTATAAAATGCCAAGTGCTAGCTGACATCTCTTGCCTGTGCAGACATTCTTCAATAGGCAAATGATGAACTTCGTTCCATGAAGCTCTTGAACATTCAGATGTTTGAATAAAGGCTTATGCAGAGAACTGCATCTTTATTTTCCTCTGCATCCACACCTCCATCCTCATCAACACTTTCACTATCATCCACACTCTTATCTCCACTTACAAGCGTACTGTCATCCACATCCGTATTTTTTCCAGTGTTACCCAACACATGCTAACACACCTACCTTTGTCCAGTCACAAATAAGGACATATCATTTAAGTGTGCCTCTTTAATGGAGGCTTTATAGTTGAACAGAATGAAAGACTTGCAGAGGAGAAACCATTTCAGCAGATGAAATGGAATGACTGACCCTTAGTCTTCATACACTGGCAGAAATGCTGAATAGGTTTTCATTTTCACGCATGTCTTTTGTAGCTGACAAGAAAAGGGATTAGTGATCGTAAACAAAGAGGTCCCAGAGCAAGTAAGGACATTTATCATGTGGTGTGTACTAGATCACATGCTCTGGGGAGATTTGTGGAAGTCCTGAGTGGATAGCCAGAGTCTTCAGCTGCTGAGGAACTTCAAGTTGACCAGGTAGCTGATGATGGCTTAGCGCAATCAGTTACAGGCTTCACTTTGCTTCAGACTGTGCATATCAATCTTTTACTTATTAAAAACTGAGATAAGCATCTGACATTCAGTTAATCCTTTGTGATACTTAGGGAGAAGGTTAAGTTTCCCACACCAGTTTCCTAAAAAAGACGATTATATTTTGTTTTAGTGTGTATGAGTGTGTGTGTGTGTGTGTGTGTGTGTGTGTGTGTAAGTGTAGAACAGAAGACAATCTCAGGTGTCATCTTCAAGGATGCTGTCCACCTCCTTTGAGACAAGGTCTCTGATTAGCCTGGAGCTCCCCAGTTGAGCTAAACTGGCTGTTCCGTGAGCCCCAGAGATTGATCTTGTTCTATGTCCCCTGTTCTAGATAACAAAGACAGACAATCATACCTGGCATTTTCATGTCGGTTTCAACTTATGGCTTACACTTGCAAAGCAAGCACTTTATTGACTGAGCTATCTTTCCAACAGAGCTACATAGCCTGAATTCTGTTTTTATTTTAAATAAAAAGTCTGTGTATTTTTAAAAACACCTTTATAATTTATGTCCATCCATCCTTTCTTTGGACCCCAGCATTGCCAGAGCTTTGTTGTTTGCCTTCCTATACAATCTAGTTCCTTAATCCCTGAAAGCCCCTTTTGTTTGGTAGTCATTTAGGCGTGATAGCGTATAAGACATTTGAAAAGTTCTGATGACAAATGTGCAAAGCTCTGCCCAGATGATGTTTTTATGGACCATACAAGTGTAGGAAAGAAAGCAAAGCACTGGGTCGCGTAGATGGTTAAAGGTACATTATTAGTTCTATCTCTGGAATTAACATGGAATCAGATTGGTTGACTTGAGCTGCATCAACTTCTCCAGTGCTACCAGCCTGGAAGCTTGCCTCTGTGTGTTTGTTAATGGTATTATCTGAGTTGTTTGTGCTCAGAAGAAAGAAGTAACCATTTTAGAAGTGATGAGTACTCTCTGTCACCTCTAGCTCATACTGTAGGCATACAGTTTTCACTTATTATCATCAGAAATTGTGTTACAATCCCCAAATCATTTGTTTGTATACACTTCCTTTTCTGTATTTTAAAACCTCAGACTTCATATGTAGTCAATAACACTGAATTCTTGTTATGTGTTTTTCTATTGTACTTCTCTTTTGGTAAAATATACGATATTCTTGAAGGTTATTAATTTCCTGTTTTTATTTTTAGTGTTTATCTACATTTTAAAAATATTTTCTTTGCATAGGAGTATACCTTTGTATCTTTGTTTCTAAAGTACCAGTAGGCAACATTCTGAGAACTTGCCATTTGGAATACTTACCTCGTAGGAACCATGGTATAGATGGTTTCTAAGGAAACCTCCTAGGTTCCATTTACCGCATCCTATAATTTATAACTCTAATAGACCCCTGCTGTTGAATGGTCATACACGCTTACTTTAAGATCTAGCTTTTATAACATTCTTCTGCTAATGTCTGGTAGAACATTTGACTGGAGCTACTTGCACTCCCTAGTAAGAAGCAACGAAGGGAAAACCTCTTTGAGATGGAACTGGGAGGCCATAGCTTCCTCAAAACCCTTCTGTGGAAAGAGAGTAACTGGGTACCCTAGCTGAGGTGAGCAGGAATGGGTGGATGGGATCCTGGAGTAGAGACAGATGTCTGTTTATGCACAGTGGGCATCTAATTGGAGGGTTCTGTAGTTTGAGGATGAAGAGAGAGTAGTGCTTAAGCTCACACTGATGTTCGGGGGGGGGGGGGCAGCACTTCTTTTTGTTCACGCACCCCAGAGTCCAGGTATTTGTGTTGCATGTCTTATACTTGGCCTGTTCTTCCTCCAGCTTAGTTTTTTGTTTTTAAACATCAGCACTGGTGAGAGTGAAGTTTTGAGCAGCCTTGCAAACATTATTTATCAAGACTTATGTGAGATAAAATGGGTATGCACATAGGAAGTGGGTGAAGTTTACTGGGAATTAAATATTCCTTAATAGATGACAAACTGAGAGCAGTAGCTCATTACTGTTTAACCACAATGTATCTGCAACAGTACTGGCAGCTTTGGGGATATCCTAAAACATCTGAATTTCGTGAGTTTTGAATCATGTTTACTCCTTTCATTTTCTATATGGAAAATTATCTTTATTTTTATTGCCAAGTGGGGGAAGTATGAGGGAAGGAGAAGCAGGGACAGGGGCTGGCATTTAAAAGACTCATTGGATTGAAGCTGCCAGTGCAGGAAAACAGTTGAGGGAGTTATAGATAATATAGTTAGAAAGATTTAGTTTCCAAAGGATACGTATCAGCTCAAAGTGCAGAGCAGGGCAAAGTGCTTGGTGTTATAAACCATGTATTATTCCTAAAATGGGACATTTAGGAAAAAAGGTAGAAAAATAGAAACTTACAACTCAGCTGGCTTCATGATGACCAAGTGAAAAATTTGAACTCCATCATATGGCCACATAGCTGGGTCAGTCATAAACAGAGCTGTCTGGTGTGTGGGCCACACTCATTGGCAAGGAGCCAATGGTAAAGACAAACTCATACGCATCATCAAAACACCTCAGTTACTCTGGCACTGTTGGCAGCATCGCCGGGCGTAGATTGCTGTGCAATGCTGGCATATTGACTCAGCCTGATTGACTTTACTTTTGATAGCTGACTTCCGAACTTGTTTGGCTAAAATGAGACCGAAGTGAACACGTGCACTAATACACACCATCGTCTTGTCTGCTGGCTCCCTCTCCCTACCTTCCCATGTACACACACCTCAGGAAAGGGGTGGGATGAGAACACTCTTCAAGCAAAAGCTCCATCACTGGGGTGCGCTACTTTCCATTTACCCCACACCTACCCACAGAGGAAGAGACATTTCCTTGGCCTCTTACTTGTATATTCTTGGTTTATTGAACATGAAAAGAATGACATTTTAAATTCTTCTAATTGTACTAAGTTTTCTTCACTTTAAATCACTGCTGGCTTTCTGGTTCTGGAACTTTCGAAGTTATTTAGATCCATTTAGTTTTTCTCTCTTATCTTTAGATGAACTCTGATTGGCAAATACTTTGGCCTCACAGTCTTGCAAATCAGTAGGTATTCTGAAATCTATGGATTAAAGAGACCGCAGTGAGCAAGATGAAGTGGCTGTCTCTCTATTTCATGGAGGCCCATGGCTTCACTTGTTTTAGTTTCCACTGAGTCAAGAGACTTCCTCGCTGTTTGAGTATGACCCAGAATAAAAAATAAATGTATTTGCTGACCCAATAATACACAGCATAACTGAAACAAAAAGTTTGGTTAATGGGTTTTCTTTATTTGTATTATTTTTATTTTTGTGCATTTGTCAGTGTGAGTTAGTGTAGTGTATATCAAATGTGTAACTGGTACCTGTGGAGGCCAGAAGGGGCCATCAGACTTCAGGAACTGTAGTTGTATATGACTGTGCAAACTCAACCTGGGTTCTCTGTAAGAGCAACAAGCATTCTGCTGAGCTTTCCTCCAGCCCCTGGCACTTATTAGTTTTGACACTAATGTTTAGTACCTGAGTTGTGTTCTTTCCAGTCTCTGTATCTCCCTTAGCCTCCTCTCTCTTTTTTGCTTTATCCTTTTTGAGTTAAAAATGCCAGTTGTTTCAGATAGTTGATTTTTATCATGTATTCAACCCATAGTTTGAAAAATATTGCACCAATGTAAAGAATTTTCTTTTTTTATACAGTGCTAAACTTCGTGTTCTTTGATTTGTAGTTGTTTTCCAAGAACCATGTCTCTGTCACAGTATATTAGTTACATTTCCTGTTTTGTTAAAATTGTGAGGAGGATAACGTTGTCTTCTACAGGTAGCATGTAACTTATTCATAGCACCATGTTTAATTGTATCTGATAAATTATATATATGTATATATATGTACACACACACATATGTAAGTATGTATGTATAATTAGTGTGTGTGTCTACCACACACATGTATATGGAGGGGGTAGAGAGGAGGAAGAAGAGGAGGAGGAGGGGAAAGAGAGAGGGAACTTTATTTATCTTATATAACTACCTTGGCAGGTAGAATTAAGGATTATTACCACCTCCCTGACAAAAAAGCACATACTGGTAGAGCCAGTCTTCAATTTTGGTTCATTTTAATTATTGTTCATTCTCTTTCCCTTAGGCCTAATAAGTTAATTGTGAACAGTATATGTCACAACGCAAAGAAAAACAGATTTGTAATGATGATTGCTGCATTAAGATGTAAATTGAAATTTGCAATAATTTTCTTTCTGAAAAGCAAAAAGAAGGAAATAAAGGAGGGAAGGAAGAAAAGAAAGGAAAAGAAATCTTTTACAGTAGTGGACACAAAAATTACTGCTCTACTTAAATATTATTTAATTGAATCTTGTAAGATTTTTCTTTATATGGAAAAAGTAGGTTGACAAGGAAAAACATCTTACTCCACAGGTCAGGATATTTTACCAAGCCAAAGGAATTCAAACCTGAACGAAATGTGGAATTTTCCTTTCGTTTTCTATAATAGCTATGTTTGTTGAAGAGAAAACGGAGGAAAAAATGACCATCATGCCTGGTTTTAAAGAGCAACTTGTTTATGTGTGTAAGACATTGGGGAAGTTTTTGGGACTGCTTTGACTATACAGAATTGTGACCACCGAAGTTCCAACCAAGGAGTGGGGCTGCTGGATCACGAGAGGATCCAAGGCATATAAGAATGACTATCTGTGAAAGAAATTTGCTTACTTAATTTTCCTAGTCCCCCTTTGTAAAAGAGAAAATATTTAAAAAAGAAGCCACTGGATGCAGCCAACTTTTCTGACTGTTTGCCTCTCCTGCCCCCACCACATCCCCAGGCTCCCATCTAGTCTCTCCTTTCTCTCTCCCACTCCTGTTACTTTCTGTCTTGTTTCTTCTCTCTTCCCCTTCTTCATCTTCTCCCTCTGGCACTCTCTCTACTTTAGTATCCCCCTGTCCCTTCTATCACCTGTGACTTCTTAGGTGAAGTCTGTATGATGTCATTATGACCTATGACCTTTGTTTTCTTGCATCTTATAAGAAAGGTGTAAAGGACTTTGCTGTTGCCATTTAAAGGGATCATCTAGAAAAGTATTTTCTCTCTGCCTTTTTATACTTTTCTTTTTCTCTCCACATCACACACAGTTTCAGAAAGAAATACTGACCTTTTTCTGCAGAGGTTGGCATGCTGTGTTCTACTCCCCATCTCTCATGAATGAGATTTGTCTATGGATATTGTATGCCCATCAGAAATGAACGCAAAAAATTTACTCTAAAACTGGACTGGCTCAGATAGTTTTTGCCTCTCTAAGGAAACCACCAAAACACACTTTCATAAAGAGATTTACTTGTTCTGTATGTCACCCCAGAGGGATCCCTGCTCCAGCTGTCCAGCTGGGAGCAGATCTAGGCCTTGTTGAAGTCAAGGCTGGGGTTCTAAAACCACCCTTCTCAAGGGTGTTCAGACAAGGTGTAATGATGAACTTGGGAGCGTGTTGTATAAACACACTCCAAGGGCCAGAAAATGAGAAGCACTTTAAGTGATGGTAGAGGTAGTCATGATACAGTCAGTCAGTGATAGGGACATAGAGGCTGTAATGGTGAAACTTCCCAGATAGACAGATTTGATTCACGAATAAGGATGTGAAAATGCCCTCAGACATATGACTGTACCATGCTGGACAAAACTGCAGATCATGGAGTAATTTGAATACACTCAGATAGCCCAGTCAGATGTGTCTTGGATAATGTTGGGGTGAAGGAGCAGTTGGGTAAAGCACTTGTGAGCTGATAAGCCGCACTGGGTAAAGGGGTTTCATGAATTCCAGACTTACTGACCTAATGTTGCCTTGCTATTAATTAGTTCATATATTTTAAGCATCTTTACATAGACTCTAACCCTACACATGTTAAAATATGGATTCCGTTATTGATTCAGGATTTTTCTGTGTCTGAGATCATTACGATATCCCCCTCATATAGCACCTGAGACTGTCGTAGCTATTTAGGACACTTTTGTTATGGGCAGTGCAGCAACATGGTGAGTGTGATTACTACACGGCTATTAACTTGCTTTGTTGTTTTATGAGTTTGGCCATCACTTTAACTATGGTCAGCAATAAGAAAACATTTCTTGGCAATAGGAAAAACTGGCCGAGAAAATGAACACATTTCCAATACCTTGTATTTCTACTTACAGATACTTCAAAACTAATCAAAACAAGCAATACAGCCTCTTTTTTTAATCTTTTAAAAAGTGATTGGCCTTATCAGTTTTTACAGTATTTTATTTAAATATTGGCAATCATCATTTTGTCTGCATATCCAGATACTACTAACAGAGACCCACAGGATTTTTCCTCTTTGACCTCATGTTAAATTGTTTTGTCAATGAATTCGGAATGTAAGGGTGACCAGTGTCATGTTAGAATGATTTGACAGGACTGAGCTGCCCAGCAGGGTTCCCAGGGGTGTGTGTTTCAGGGAGGCACAGAGGGAAGGGAGCCCACACTCATTGAACGCCTACACATGCTGCGTCCTTTACTTCTTACACCGGCTTCATGATCTGAACATTATATTTACAGAATATTTGGAACCAGAAAGCGCTACTATAAAAAGAGTGAACTTGCCACAGATCCTCATGGGGAGGACTTTATATTATAGACACAAGTGAGAAATGAAGAAGATAGAATAGACATGCCTGACAAAATGGGGGAGATAGGGCGAGCAGTCACTTGTGCCTCACTCAGCTGTAATTTCTCAGACATAGTGTATGCAATTGGTAAACAATAGTGCAGTTAGAGCTGCTTTATTGCATGACATCTCAGCAAAAGCAGCGGGTCACTCTGCTGCTCAAGTAGGTAAAGAAATGTCAGAAGAACCACAGACTAAGCTGTAATTTGTGCATTTAATTTGATTCCCAGGAAACATACTTTTTGATGGTAAAGAGACTTTGACCTAAAAAAAAAAATTCCTAAAATGACTTAACGTTTTTTATTGTTTCTACTCCTTAGTCTCATATTCCAAATCTCAGTAGTTAAATTACCAGTGTTTAAATAAAATACTGAAAAAACAAAACAAAACAAAATAAAACAGAGGCCAATAATTTTAAAACCACAGAAGATGTTTTTGTTTGTTTGTTTGTTTTGTTTTGTTTTATATGATTGTTTTGCCCAAGTTAAATTTTAACTTCTGGGCTCAAGTAATCTCTTGTCTCATTGTGAGTCACCAGAATTCCAGGCATATACCACCATGCCTGCTTTCATGCTTAAGTGAACATTTGTGTAGACTTTGGTCTGACACTTAGCCCCACGGATGATCTGTAGCAGTTACTAACTGTGTACATGTTACAGAGATGACTGTGGGAAGAAGTGATACAGAGTCTGTATGTGCTTGTGTATTGTCCTATTTACATCAACAGGCCATTACCGAGAGTGTACTGTGTTCCGGGAAGCCATGCTAAGACTTAAATGTTAGTATACTAAAGCCAATTTGAAATATCTTAAAACACTAACAGAGAGAGGGAAATAAAGAAATTATAATGGCATTTTAGTGTTGGAGTCAAGGTATGAATGAGGTGAGAAACTTGATGTCTTCCAGGGAGAACTTGGGCAAGTCCGCATCAAGCTATTTCCATTCAAGGGGCTTTTTGTAGGAGTGGTAGGTAGGGTTTTGTCTGGGACCCCGGGAGAGCCAGTGGGCCCTTCTAAGTAGAGGAGTTAGAGTGTCTAAGGACTGAGAGAGCTGGGACGCCTGCTGCCTGAAAGCTCACCATGCTCTCCACACGTTAGGTGAGAGGACTAGAGAGAAGAACAAGCTAAAAAGCATAACTGAGATATCGCTCGTGTGCTGATTTCCTTATAGAAACTTGGGAAATATTTAATTTTAACTTTTTTGGCAAAAGTGTAATTTTCTTTTGCTAGTTTTAATTTTATTTTTTAAATATAGGTAATATAGTGTCTCCCAGGGTGACCAAGAATTTTTGATCTGCTTGCCTTCTCAGCCTCTGGCATGCAAGGAGTTATGGTGGGTACCACTATTGCTGGCCTGGGACATGCATTTTTGTAGTGATTTTCCTGTTTTATTAAGTCTCTATGATACGTGCCTCTTAGTGCCATTGCTGAAGTAGGTGAGCTGCAGTGCATTAGATGAACCAGTGGAGCAGAGAGCAACACAACATGAAAGAAACTTGAACCTCTCTCTGTATTGGAAAAATCAGGACTCAGAATTCTCAGTGGTTAGAGCTACTCTTTCAAGGGATCCAGATTCAGTTCCTAGCATTCACATGGAAGGCCACAACATCTTCAACTCCGGTTACAGGGGATCAAATACCTTCTCCTGGCCTCCATAGGCACCAGGCACTGTGCACAGTGGTACACAGATATACATGCAGTCAAAAAACACTTAATATACACAGAATAAAATTTTGAAAAAACTTAAAAAACAAGCAAAATCGATGGTCAGTTTTCCTTTAGTTATTTTATTTTATTTAGTTCCTTTTTGGACTTCCCTAGAATTTGGCAGCAATCCACTTTATAGACAACTAGTAGGTCAGTGAGAGTCTAAATTCTAAGATGTACAGACAGTGGATCTTAGCATGGAACTTACAAGTCACAGTTTTTATTGCTGTCTTAAAGAAAACATGAATTCACAAAATATACAAATGTATGTTATCGTGATCACTTACTTGTGACTTTGGTGTCTTCCTTTCTGTGAGCCACATGTGACTCCAGAGAAACATTTCAGGGTCTCCCAGCCATCTTTTAGTGACATCACAGTCCCTTTGACTTGAGATGCAGGTTGCTACCAGAACGCAGAGAGCAGGATGTGTTTTACAAGTCAGAAAGTTTTCCACCAAGTCACAGCAGGGTTGAAAATTGTCAGAGAAACAACTAATTAATCTCTGTTCCTTTACAGCTGCTTAATGCAATGCATAACTAAAAGTCCTGTTAAATTAATTAATGATTTCAATTATGAACTTTTCTTCAAAATGTTATGATTCGTATCAGCCTGATAATGCAGTGACCTGAGAGTGTGAAATCTGTGTTAGGAAGAGAGTCGCCAGTTAATTGATTCACAAATTATTTAAAGTTTGTTGCACCCAAGGGAGCACTCTGTTTCACGACAGTCATTTCTTAAAGTGCACAAACTCCTTTTTCACCTTAAGAATGTCTTGGGTGATTAAGACTGATAAAAAACCAGCAAGTTGCTGGACCCTAGAGTTTGTAGGTGAGTATGTAGAGATTCAGTCTCTGAGGAGAGGAAACAAAGCTCCCCACAGGATTCTCTCCTGTGGCAGTTTGTCACTGCTCTCATTTAGTAATCTGCAATTGTTTTCTAGATATCACCCTTTAGCTCTGGGAACCTGCTAAATATTGAATGTATTTCACATTTGAAGACGATGTGAGCGAGTACGCCTCCTCTGGGAGCCCCAAATGGGCAATAACACACCACGCACTGGTGTGATAATTGCCGTTTGAAGGAAGCACTTGGGTTCCCAGGGAGTCTAAGATGCCAGTCTTATGTTCTGGAGAGGGTGCTGTTTTCCCAATGCAGTCAGTTTGGATAAGACACCTCCAGGCTTTTGAAAAATAGCATACAAGAACAAATTAAAAGTGCCATAAACACTTGCTTCCAGTTTGGTTACTTCACCCATAAGTTAAGTACAAATAAAAGTATACATATGTACAAGCAGAAGGGGAGAATCAATACCATCAATATTTTATAATACATTTATTAAAGTTTTATTACATCTTTATGCTGGGCTTGGGTAGATAAAAGACCTTAGGAGAGAATCCTTTCTGAGAGCCAGAGACTGATGGTGGGCAGGATTCTTGAGCAGACATCAGGGTGACCGGAAAGTCCCTGGACATAAGTGTCAGATTTATTAATAGTAGGCATGAGACCCATTCTTGTTCCACATACAATTGAGCTTAATGGATAGTTGAAAAGTCATGTGACTTTTGGTTGGCTGAACAACATTCTTCTCAGTTTTGCTCCAATTTGATAGGCTGTATGAAAAAGGTATTTTTCATTTCCTATGGAAACCAAGTTTTCCTCTGCAGCACATTTACAGGTTGGAGCAGGAAGCACATCCTAACAAACTGTTCACAGCATCCCCATGTCCTAGTGACTCTTAACTTCTTCCATTCATTTTCTTACCCCTAGAAAATTGCCCAGAGAGAAGACAGATAGAGAAGGACTGTTACAAACAATAAATTTATCTTTGTTGAACTTCCTTTGGGGGGGGGGGAGAAAGAAAGAAAGGAAATAAACTTGAAAGGGGAGTAAATTCCTACTAATTTTCTTACTGTAAGAAATGCACTATTTTAGACCCTGACTGACTGCTTCTGTTTTCTAGAATCTGGGAGCCTATAATCTCAGCACCATTAACAAGTGCTGTCATTCAGATACACAGTGTCTGGCTGATTTAAATAAAATGAAATGAAGATAGTTGTTTCTGGTCCCTTGGCTTCACTCATTGCCATAAACATATGCTCCGCGTCCCGCTTCTTCCATCTTATTTATGACTTTAATTTGTTGTGTGGGCTGCGCTAGAAATTAAATTTAATATAATTCTCCAAGGGACCCTGTCATATAATAACATGGTAATTTCTGTGTATCCTTTTGAAAAATGAGGAAATTAATTCTTCCTGACATGTTCTAATTATTCCAGTGTGAACGGCAAATCCGTTTTTCCTAGCCCCTGAAGTGTTATAGGCAAATGGCTGGTGTTCAAAGCCGAAGTGCTAACGCTGACCAGCAGTGCGTTTAATTTGAAACATGAGCAGACACCTTTCAACACACCTTTGTAATATTGGAGTACTTTACAGGAATTAATTCACTACTTATTTGGCAGCTTAGCCTTGGGGTTATGTTTTTTTATTCATCAATACTGTAGCCACGGTAGCGTAGTGTCTCCCGTTCCCTTTAGCGCTGAGTCTCTGCCTGGAACTTACTGTGTGCAGTGAGGTAGCTCAGCTGTGTGAATGCAGGATTCCCCAGTCACTGCAGAGATACCAGTTGTATGCCAAATTGTGTTTACACTTTACAGAGAGGTATAGCAAGGTCTCAAGTGCTAAGCTTAATTATAGTCTGTGGTTAGCAGCTTTGAACTGAAACCGCACAGTGTAGGAATTATCAGGACAGCCTTGCTGTACATTTCAGTTGTGAAAATCCAGAGTTTTATGTGGGAAATGGTACCATGGGCAGTTTATTCTAAGATTTGTGGATTAGGCATCTCAAGATCTTGTCTCTGTCATAAAGGGAGCATGGATACCTTGGAAAATAAGGTCCAAGAGGCATTTCTGTTGCTACTGACAGAGTGAGAGAGTCTTCAGCCAGATCAATTGGAAGTCCTGTGCAGCATTCTGTACAGGATTTTCTTTATCTGTGATCTTCATTGTAAACTGAATGCTAGGGTTCTTTGTTTTACTGAACAGCTGATAAATGCTCACACATGCTGGCCATTTATTGTTATCATTAACAAGAAAAATGAATGCACAAGATACTACTTAAAACAGAAGCTGGAAATACAATTAAACTTAAATAAAAGAAGCAGAATTGTGTCTGCAGTGTTGTAATAAAGGCTATCTGTTTTTGTAACTCCATAGAGCATTTCCTCTAAGTTTTAACTTAGGGGAATTGGAGATAGGAGCATAATTACCCTGAAAAATAGCATTAATATTGCTCATAGTTTTCTGCTGACCATTCAGTTGTTGGATATCTGGTTTGATCCCCTCCATCAGTCTCTGGAGGCTTAAACAGAACTCAAAGAGGTTTGATTTCCTTTCTGCTCAACGGATGGAAGGAGTGGGCTTCCGCAGGCTGGAGACTGGATGAGCATAATAGCACATGCCCCTCTGCACAATGCCAGGGTGAGGTCACTCTGCGGCTTAGCCTGTGGCTTGGTAGCAGAAGCTCTGAGGAGGTGCTGGCAAGTAAAGGGGCAATAGACCTGTCTCTCTCTGCACCACAGGCTGCAGGCCTGCTAAAACTTTCTCTTGATGGGCTTCTCCTGGTGCTTTGGAAAGGGAAGGTCTCTCCCACTCCACTTGGCTCTTTCTTTTCCTCTTTTGTTGTCCACTGAGATTGCAGATGGATTAGCACTCAAGGCCTGAAGTAGGTCATGGTCTAAAGGACAGAGCCCTTTCAGAGTGTGACATCCCCCTTCTGTGAGCTCTAAGTAGAACTGAGGCTTACTCTTTTCCTGTTTATTCTTCCTAACAGTCTTCAGAATAGAGGATCCATCATCAGTTACCAACCAGGGCACAGTAAGCTTGTCATTGCGGGAGGGTCTGTGTCTACCCTGTTTGTCTTCTACGAGGAAAGACACTGCAAGTGCTTTCTGTGTTTCCATCAATGTGCCTGGAAGAATGAGTCAAAAGAGACAAATATCCCCCTAATTGAAATAGTTTTTCTTTCATGTCACTTACGCATTTTTGTTCATTTTAATCTCTAAAGTTCTCTTACTATAATTAAAAGCTAATGTCTAGACAATATGTTGTTTATTTCTCAATACTCTTTACTGGAGTCAAAGCAACTTGAATCATATGTTAAATTTTATTTAAAAACAGATAAGTAAGTGATAGTCCATTACTTATCCTGCATATGTATTTGTAGAATATATAAATACATACATAAGCACACACACATTGAGGCCCAGATTTAATTAGTATTTCCTGGATAATCTCATCAGTACCTTCTTTTACAGCAATATGCTTGTTTCCTGAGTCAAATCCTTTTTTAAAAGGTGTTTCTGAGTATTTCACTAGTAGCTGGAGTTAAGAACATAGTCTTCCCTTTATTTACATCTGTGTATGTTTTTGTAGAAGTCCCAATAGCTAACATTTATTGAGTATCCCACAATAGCAGGCATTGTGGTGCCCATTTTATATTTAACATTCTCACGTGAAACCAGAAAAACTTCTTTGAGGTAGCTGTGTGTGTGTGTGTGTGCATATAGCAAATTGGCTACTTCAGATTGATTGCTATCTAGTTAGCTTTCTGTTGCTAACATGTTCTTTCATGGTGAGAAACACCATTAGCAAAATCAGTCAGTGGAGGTAAGGGTTATTTCATCATACAGGGTAGAGTCCATCATCAAGGGACAGGATGCCAGAACAGGATATCAACCAGAATAGACGCTCAAATCAGGAACCCAGAAGCAGGGACTAAAGCAGAGATGCTATGGGGATTGCTGCTTACTGGCTTGCTCTAACTGTTGCTTACTGCATTCAGGCTCCTGTTCAACAGCCCTTTTTATGCCTCCCAGGACTACCTGTTCAGGTTGGTACCACACACAGTAGGCTGGGCTGGGCCCTCTCACACTAATCCTTAGGTAAAAAAATGTTCCATAGACATGTGCACAGGCCAATCTGATGTAGGCAATCCCCTAAATGAGATTTCTTTTTCTTAGGTGATTCTAGTTTGTGTTAAGTTGGTAAAAAGCTAACCAGTACAGTAGCTATTACTAGTAGCTTTTCTGATAGAAGTGCTTGTGTGTCTGAATTTCAACCAATATTTGCTGACTCTCTTCATTATTGTGTTAATGGAGATTATTTTGGTCATGGAGAAACTAAACTAGCTGTCCTAGGATCCTAGCATGTGAACCTAGTACTTGGAGAGTTTGAATCTTAACTTGAAACTGTTCTTCGAATGCTGTTGTGAAGCTTGCTTTAGGTTCGACAAGGTCAGAAAGTGCTTTTGCTGCTGTCTTGTTTTAGTCTCGTGGAGGGGGGGTGTGGGTACGAGGGAGTAATAGATAATCTTGGGCAGCGTGTGATTAGTTTTATATTTTAGAATAATTTAGGAGAGAATTGCCACTGCTGTTGACCAGATTTTGTGCTTTGTTTACAGATGTTAGTATTCTGTGACTATTTTGGGGACTGAGCATGATGTGGTGATTTCATACCTAGAATCCTAGTTGGACTGTAGGAAGAGATGTCTGGCAGGTGACACTGCAGCAAGGTTGAATGTACTGAAAACTTCCCATGGAAGAGCCCCAAAGGAGCTACTTACTGCTCAGAATATGTTTCTTCACTTGATTCTTCCAACAACCTAGAAACAGAGATCATTAATGGTAATATGAGGCAGGTTAAAAACCAACAAATCCCCAAGCTAGATTGATTGATATATAGGGAGGAAAGTGAATTTGGGCTCAGAGTCTTAGAGGTTCCAGCCCATGGTTGGTTGCTTCTGTTGCTCTGGGTGGAGGCAGCACAGCAAAGGGGAGTGGGCTGTGGGGCAAAGGCCCTTCAGCTTAATGGCTGTGATATGAAAGACAGGAAGGAAGAGGACTGGGGCTTCAAGGTCTCCTCTGAGGGCACACCTGCAGAGATCTAAAACCTCCCACTATGCTCTGCCTCTTAAAGTGTCTGTCACCCCCGGAATAATGCCAAGCCTTTAAACACCAGAGCTTGGGGGGCATTTAAGGTCCAAAATAACGGTCCACTGTGAGGAAGTACGGCTGGCAGGGGTAGTTTGGGAGTTATTTACAAAGGATTGTAGTTAAAACCATCTAATCAGAAGATATCTCTTATGCTTCTACACACACACACATGTGTGTGTAGGGAGAAGAGAGCAGAGAGCAGAGAGAAGGAGAGAAGAGACAGAAGAGACAGAGAGGAAGGGAGGGAAAGACAAGGAAGCAGGATGAGAGAGGAGGCAGATGAGAGAAGGGAGAGAGGGGAAGAAGGAGGGCCCTAAAAATGGAATTATGGGGGGATGGTGAAAGGGAACAAAAGGCTGTGGAAGACAGAGGAAAAATTGAAAAGTAAATTGGAACTTTTTAATGTAATGGAACACGAAAGAGACTCTACAGAAGGGGAGTGTGACTCCAGTAGCGACTGCTGATGTGATAAAGTGTGAGTCCTGCTGAGAATCTTAGAAGAATCTAATTTAAGGAGGGGGCACTCACTATAGTAAAACACATACATTACCTATAACTGAGAAATCATCTGCTCTGCCAATGCAATTAGTCAACAGCAGCTTGTTGGTAAGGCCATGGATGGCCAAGGACTGCTGTACAAGAATGAAGGAGTCATGTTAGAGAGATGGAATCTGCTGTAAAACAAGTGTGTGTGTGTGTGTGTGTGTGGTCCTTTAGTGGAGAGTGACCTTTAAATAATTTTTTGTTAATTATTTATGTGTGTGCGTGTGTGTGTGTGCATGTGTGTGTGTGTGTGTGTGTGTGTGTGTGTGTGTTCAGCATCCTATAGAGGGAAGGCCAGAGGACAACTTTTGGGAATTGGTTTCCTTCTTCCACAGTGACCTCAGATCATCTGGCTCATGTAGCATGCATGTTTACCAACTGAGCCTTCTCAGCACCCCTTCTTTTTCTGATAGGGAAACCCCAAGCATGTTTATAAACAGATATTAACCAATCAGGAAAAAAAGAGAGAGGAGGGAGAAAGCTGAAAGAAGACAGTGGAAAGAAAGAAAATAACACCCCTGGGTTTGGATTAGTTGTACTTGAGGAAGACTTCTGCTAGGAGTGTGAGTTTCCTAAAGTTGTCAAACAAAGCACTGAAAGCTGCATGGTTTAGAAAGATAGACATTTATTGCTTATCACTACCAGAGTCTAGACTCCAAAACCTGGGGGCTGGAGGCTCACAATCCTCTTGAGACAGACTTTTACTGTCTGTTTCTGGCTTCTTACAACTTGGCGGTATCACTAGTCTCAGACCTAAAATTTATAGTTCATGTTCTTATAGGGAGGTGGGTTAGCGTTCAGGTTGTCTGTGAAGCCTGGGAGTCAGGGTTTTGTAGATCATTATGTGAAAACAGTTTTAAAGATAATTTGGAATTTTCAAAATATATAAAAGCAAACAAAACAAGTATAAATTCTATTCTAAAGAGATGGGCATGGTAACACACACCCAACACTCAGAGGGCTGAGGCAGGAAGTCCTCAAGTTTAAGGCCAGCCTGTCTAAGATCCTGTCTAAGAAAACGAGACTCCACAAACATACAATAAAATAAAGAAGCAACAACAAAAAAATTCTAAGCCCAAATTTTCAGTTCTTGAAGCCATTACCTTTTAAGAAATTTGATTACATTCTAAATTCTGTAATGTAACAGCAATAGACACAGATATAAAGTTGTTTACAATCCATACAATCATTCGTATTTGTGTCATTTTCAATTAATACTTAGTTTGAATTGTTACTATTTATAAGTCAGAACACGGAAGAATTAATATCTATAATTCCACTGGCAGAGCAGATGAGCTCTCAGTTATAAATAATATCAATTTTGATTGTGGTGAATGCTATTCTTTATCCTGTATGATGGACTAGGAGGCAGAATAGTTATGTGCTTTTAGTAGCTAGTTCAAGTAGCTAGTTATGTAAGAGAGGGTGTACTATCTAATATCCAGTGTGACATCTAATATAAACCCAAAGACAGAAAAACACCAAAGAAAATGTAAAGAAGATATGTATCTTTACATATTCACGGCCATCACTTTTTCTGTACTTACTTTATGAATTAAATCATGTGACTTTTCTCTTAGGTATTTTAATGTTTAACTCACATGGACTATAAATACACCACTTCAGATGAATATTTGATGTGGTTTTATATACGTTAAAAAAATGCTTAGTAAGTGCTTATGAACTAGGCATTCTCCTGGGCTAGATCACATCTAAATACAAAAGGGCTTCCTGTGCCAGAGTTCATGATTTAGAGGGGAAGATGATCTAGATACATAAATGATTGTGGTGTGATACAGTAAAGGTCTGTTTAAAGTGCTTGGAAAGAGATCATCAAAATACATTTAGATGAAAATTTCATCAAAACAGCTACCACTGGAATCAGGTAATGGTCACAGAAATCAGTCTATGATACCAAATCTTTATGTGTTCTAGCCTAGAATTATTCCAGATACATAATCAAAGCTTTAGAAGCATCATTTGTATCTGCTGTGAGGGACATGATCAAATAAGCTTATTCCCAGAGACAGAAACATCAGTGACAGTACTCAGACACTGAAGATCATGACATATAGGCACAAGCTGGCTACTGTGGCTGGAATGAAGCATAGAAGGAAGTCTACAAAGTCTTACAAATGTGAACAGAAACTTTACAATTGGTTCTTTAGGAAAAATACTTTTCAGTCTCCAGGGACGTCAGCTAGGCAAGTTCTCTACTGTTGAGCTACATCTTCAGGCTTAGACTTTGAATCTTATTTTTCTCTTCGATCACGTTGGCGATAAAGGGTCAAATTCTGGGTCTTTTCCCATTTTAATATACAGCCAGTGGGTCTGTCAACAGGACTTAGTGGTGGGTAAATTCACTTGGTGCCAAGTGGGAAGACCTGAGTTCAATTCCTAGAACCCACAAGGTTGAAGGAGAGAACTGATGCCCATAAGTACTGTAATAAAAAATAGTGCAGCTAGTAAGAAAGGCGAGGAAGTAGCTAGTTGGCAGAGAACTTATCTAGCATGCACAAGACCCTGGATTTAGTTCCCCACACTCTAATAACCAGGCATACATCTGTAATCTCAGCACTTCAGAGGTAAAGGCAGGAGGATTATCCTTTGCTATATACCAACTTTACAGACAGCTTCTCATATATGATGCCCTCTCTCAAAATATTTTGTAATAATTTGCTTATGTAATATGACCAAATGGACTATCTGATAATATGTCTACCCACCGGAAAACATGATGTCAATTTTTGTCATCATTTCTTTCTTGGTGGGGAGATGTGATGTGTCTGTGAATAGAAGGATTCAGGTGGTTAAAATGCTGAAGGACCTTGTATGACAGGGGTTATAACTATCCTGTTTGGGGCTGGGGGCTGGTAAGTTAGCTCCTGAATGTTCATCACCACTAAAGGAAAGGGGCAACTGGTCACATATCCAGTAGACCTTATCCTTTTCATGTCCCCCATTGCACAATCTTGCCACCTCCATTCTGTTCATACTGCCCAGTTACTTGGTTGCTCCTTCCAAATGGGGAGCAGATCGCATGTACTTACTGCCATGATTAAACGCAGTGACCTTTTCTCGTTGGCTGTTAAGGATGTGTTGAATAGCACATAGTAACAAATATTTTTTGGTGGGGATAATAAAAAATTAAATAGCTTCTATTTATAGGACTAATGCACCAATGACTAGAAATGTAACCAGATGTGACAAGTGAGGACTGCTTGGTGGGTGACTGAATGCTGATTGAAGTTTTCTAGGCCATGTTCCAAATCCAGTGTACCAAGGGAGGTCCTTTAATGACCCCCAAGTTGTGGGTTATATCTATGAGCCTAACCTTTCTTGCACAATGATTTACAAGCTGTGCCTTGGTAGTCTGTGGCATGAGAGCATTTCAAGAACTGCAACTATTAAGTCAACAATATCGTTGGGTGATTGGATTCACCACAATGATGGAGACCATCACTGTCCTAGAAAAAGACTGGTTGAAGTTTGAGACTATAAAAAAAAAATAAAAACTGGATTTCAGGTTTAGACAGTTTAATGGTCAAATATATCTGATAGAACTCTGACACTGAAATCTCACCTCTTTAACTACCAGCTGTAAACGTCAACTTCTTAAGAGTAGGATGGACCTTGGTCAGTGATACTGTGGGCTGTACTAAAGCTAAAGGTTCAGTCCCCAGCACCGAGACAATAGCAATGGCTAATTCCCACTGTTTCAGTGTTAGTCACAAACTGCTTTGAATCCTAGACAGTTCCCACAAGTTTACCTTTGACTATAATCACTTTGGTGCATGCCTTTTAGCTAAGAGCAGGAGTTCTGAACTCTCAAGAGAACTTTTAAAGTGGTGTTGATTCTTCTTATTGTCCTTATGTCACTGGGTGACATATGGACACCTTATGTCAGATATTTGTCCTAAATGAAGTGGTATTAATTAAATGTAGTTGTTTGGCTCCTTCAATTAAGATAACCATAGATCTTCAGTTGTCAGGAGTGGAAAGGTCAGAAGTGGAGATGTCCTGAAAGCTCTGTGAAATTAATGCCAGTTGAATAAAGCATACAGTATCGGTGATGGCTGTTTGCTAAAGGTACGTAGGGAAGACTACCAAACAACACCATTTCCTACTTCTAAATATGTCTATCTTTACTTTCTCTCCTCCCCATCCTCTCCCCTTCACTCCTTTCTCCTCCCTCCCTTCTTAAGGTCTTATTATGTAGCTGACCTTAGCATCAAACTCATGATCCTCCTGCCTCAGTCTCTGAGTTCTGGGATTGCAGGCATGTACCACTATGCCAAGCTTTCCCCTTCTTTCTTCTCCACCAAATTATTCTCTGACTACATTACTGTGGGAGATGTTTGATGATGATGATGGCCACATTACGTTTATAATAGTAAAAATGTCAGAGTTGAAAATTCCTTTTATAATCCAAAAGGATGTAGAAAGTTATCTATGATGAATACTTAAACATAAGATCTGTGCTACATACAATGAAGCAATTAAAACAATAGGAACTTTAGTAAATTTAAGCTACTAACAGCTGTCACCACCCACATGCTCCACAGTTGTGGAAAAGGCACACTGGAAGTGCTGTAGATACAGCTAAGTGCCAGTGTGCTTGCTCAGCTCTCAAATGGCCTTCAGCTGGCCTCAAACCACACCCAGAGCACACTCTATTTTTCATTTATAATCTCTTGCTACATGTTACACTTCCTTGGGTTTCTCTTTTATCTAGCACATAAATGTGGATTTTGTTCTTCCTTAGGACCTGTATCTTAATTCTGTCTTGAAATGAAATTCTTTAAGGGTATTGGAATTTTGCCTAGCTATTATGAAATAACTGGATCTTTGTTTTTAGCTGTCTAAATTGTTGACTTTGAGAATTTATGAGGCCTATTCCACAGACATTATCATGGTAGGTGTAGGGTCTGTGGTGTGCCAGGTACTGCTTGAAGCAGGGTCCCTGTATGAGCAAAGAGAGCAGTCTTTGCTCTCATTGTTTATTCTAGTGGTTGAGGCAGAAAGACATTACAAATAACAAACATGGCAAAGAGCTGTTGTCGGAGGAAGAGATGAGTGCTAACAGGAAGCACCAAATGGGTGATAGAGGTCAGGAGGCCAAAGTGCAGACTTTCCTACTTTATTAGATTGCAAACAGTACTAGCTCATGGAGAAGGTGGAGTTTATATTGATGCTGTGAGTGAAGAGGTGACTCATGCCCCTGAGGGAGACTGTCAGGAAGAAGGGTATAGCATCCATCACAGATGTGAACTGAGGAGTGTAGAATCAGAGCTGCAGAGGCCAACCTAGTTGTGTATTGCGAAAGGCAAGGATGCATGTGACTTGAGCCATTGTGAAGAATGGTGAGACTCGAGAATAAAAGGAAACCAGGGTTTGCATCTTCTGTTTCAAGCAATGTGCACTGCCTGCTGTGCTGAGTGTGGACTGCATGATAGAGATAACAAAATGCCATAGCCCAAAGGGCTTATAGACAAGAAGAACCTATCTCTCATTGTTCTGTAACATAGGAAGACCAAAGCCAGACAACGAATCCATGCGACTAAGAGTCTGCTTCCTCACACATAGCTGTCTTCTCATGGTGGAAGGGGTAACAAATCTCTCCCTGGACCTCAGATAATAACACTGCACTTAGGAGTGAATCACCTTTCAGAGATACCCACCTTGTAAGACAATCACCCTCGGGATAAGGGAGGACTCTGTGGGAGCATGGACATTCAAACCATAGAAGGAGACTTGTGAGTGACCCAGGTAACAGTTAATGCTGTCTTAGATCCTTGAATGAATGACCCACTTAAAAAACAGTGGTCCACCTCTCACTGTGAACAAATGTAACTTGTGTGAATTGATTGAAGTAGATAAGTCTTCCCTGAAGGAGTAATGATTAAGCTGTAACCCCAAAGAACAATGAATAAGATAAAAGATTCAGGGTAGGGACAGCGGAGGAACATACTACTTTACACAAAAGAAAGGGCATATACAAAGGTCCTGTGGTGAGAAAGTGCACGTCAAGTTCCGAGAGCTGGTGCGTTTCTGATAAGACAAAGCTCAGAGTACTGGCATCTGAATACTAATTACTTGACATGCTCCATTTTTTTCTCCTATGTAGTCTGAGGGAATTAGTTTCTGTTTATTTTTGATTTCAGAGTTGAAGAAATTGAAATGTACAGGAATAAAGCCTCTTGCTCAGGATCAGATGGCTAAGAAATAGGAGAACCAAACCCTTGCTCTCTTTATCACAGTGCCAATTAAATGAGAGCCAAGACCTCATTCATCTGAAGCTGTGTCCTTAGGAACAAGAACTTTTGATAGATGCTCAGTATTTGTGAATGAATGAAGGAAGGAATGAGGGACTACATTGGAAGCAAGGTGTATTTCCTCCAGGATCCATGGTCTGAGTTGACCCATGTCTGGGGCAGGCCTGGATGCACAGGCACAAAGCTGAGCTTTTGGACCATTTCTTCTAGAGAAGGGTTTGAAAAGGGCCAATGCCTGAGGCCAGAGCAGTCCAAAGGGGGAAACAAAGAACTTACTGGAGGGAGACAGAGCTCTGAGAGATGAGCACTTTCTAAACACCTTCTCTGGAGATGAAGCAGAGAAAGAAGACTCAGCTCAAGAAGACATCCTGGGGACTTGGTCTATGGACCTCTCTGCTGTAGAGCAGCATGACCACGCACGGCTCTCACTGTCTGTCTCAGGTCCTGTGTGGATTTTCTCACAGGTTTCTTTACTGCTTCCCCTTTCCCCATCATGTTCTCTGGTATCTTGAGATGCACAAACCTTGACGTGTATGGCTTTACATCTGCCCAACATAAGCTTTTCTCAAGTGACACATGCAGGCCGCAAGCCTGCTCTGCTTTGCTTCATCTTCACAGCACAGTCCCATTTTCTTTCATCTTTTGTCTGTGCCCTCTGGTTTTTTGAGGAGACATCTCTACTTGTATTTTTAAAAATTCCATCCCGCTGGAGATGCTGTTATGTGTGTCTGTTTCTGAAATTCCTGTTTTGCCTATTTTTGGCTTTGGTCAAATTAATTTGTCTCTTAAAATAGAGATTTTAGAGATTCTTTTGTTTTTAATTAAAATGTAATTATATCATTTCTCCCTCCCTTTCCTTTCTCCTACCCCTCTCAATGCACCCACTTTCTCTCAAATCCATCACCTCCTTTTCTTTAACCATATTGTTACTTATATATATGATCAATATATAAGTGCAACCTGTTAAGTCCATTTAGTTGTGCTTGTGTGTGGTTACAGGATAGACAAACTGGTATTGGATAACCAATCAGGGGGCTTGTCCTCTGGAAAGACTAATTCTTCCTCTCCTGGCAGTTATTAATGGTTTGTAGCTTTTCGTATTGGGGTAGGGCATGGTGAGAGTTCTTTCATCCACATTAGGATGTCATCTGTTGTTGGAATTCATCTGTTGTTGGAATTGTCCAGGTCGTGTTTAGGCAAACATATTGTGAGATTTCATTAGTGTAGCTTCTCTGCCATATCAAGAAGATCCAACCTCACAGCAGATTTCTTGGTCCTTGGTTCGATTTCCTTTCTTAAATAAACATTTTTCTTATTATTTTGTTTTTAAAAATTCTCTCCATCTTCCTCTCCTTTCCCTCTTCTTCCCCTTTCTTCCCCTCTCTGCACCTGCCATGGTAAGTGTGGCTCAGGGATTTTTGCAGAAAAGGAAGCAGAAATAATTTGAAAGCCATATATGGTATAACATTTCAAGGAAAGAGTGTTTTGCAGATATGACGATGTAAACATATGAACTCAAGGAGGCTGAGGTCAGAGGACAAACTGTAGGAGTCCGTTCTAACTCCTACCTTGTGGTTTCTGGGAATCAAACTCAGGTCATGAGTCTTGGCAGAAAGCACCTGTACCTGCTAAGCCATCTTGCTGGCCC
The DNA here is from genome assembly GCA_019843965.1 of Rhynchomys soricoides. NCBI lineage: Eukaryota > Metazoa > Chordata > Mammalia > Rodentia > Muridae > Rhynchomys > Rhynchomys soricoides. The sequence continues at coordinate 10,675,878 of JADRCH010000042.1, forward strand.
TTTAATGTTCATTTTTACCTGCTAAACTTACTTTTGTAGTGAATCAGTTATACAAGTGCCTATAAGTATATTTTATAAGCTGAACAAACATTCCAATACTGGATAAGATCACTACAGCATATGCAAACAAATCATTAATATTTCTTAAGATAGTTTTCCTCACCTATGCTGGCTTTCAGAATATTTTCTTCTTCCTTGTGTGATTAAAACCTCTTAAAAAATATCTTTATATTATATCTACATTTCCTTACTCTCTGTCCTAAAAATCTAATTCTAGTGAATCTGCTAACTTTAAGACTACTGAATATTGCTAAGTTCCATATCTGTTGTTTTTATCCTCAGTTCTCATCCCTTTAACTCAGTGGTTGTTAATATTACTGGCTAAATGTGGCTCAGCATGGTCCTCAACGTGTAGGAGATGCTCAGAAAGTTGAATGTTTCAGATGAATTCATTTCTTTTTAAATATAGGCTTTCCCAAGTTTAGCTCTCACTCCACTCTTTCTCTCGATCGTCATTCTTGGATCTTCAGTTTGTCCTTGTGCCTTTTAATGCTACATGAATGAATCTCACACCTCTTCCTCCAGCTCCAGCCTAAGCTTCAGCTCTGCCTGCCAAGTGAAAGTCAGAGTCAAAGGAGACAGTAAAAGGAAGTTGGAAGTAATATCAGAGACATAGCTGGTGCCTCAAACTGAGCCTCCAAGTATGATCATGATAGTAGCTTTCATTCCAAGCAGCATAGGAAGTCACTGAGAGTGTTGAGAGAGAAAGAAGATATAGTTTTTATACATATATATATTTATTTAAAAATAGGAAGAATAGGCTACAGAAAAGCAAGTATGAGAGTTGGTCCTGAACCAGCAGGAAGATACAAAAGAGTTTAGATGAACCACCAGACTTGGACTGAAACAGGAGCAGTAAGGAACAGAGTGCAGTGTGTACATAGATGAGAGGAAAAACCCTCTGCTGGCAGACAGTCCACCCTATTGGGTGATTTGGTAAAACCTTTCTTCCCAGGTGCCCATGGTTCAGTGAGCAGGGTGCCAGCTAGATTTGTAACGTACTCCCTTCTTTATTGGAACATTCTGATATAGTGGTTAAGTGAAATGATGATTTGAAACCATCCTGATAGGAAAGTGAATGATAGTATATTCACTTTAACAGGTGTGTGTGTGTGTGTGTGTGTGAGAGAGAGAGAGAGAGAGAGAGAGAGAGAGAGAGAGAGAGACTGTAGAGGGCAGAGATGAACCAGAGGTCCTTCCTAAGGTGATGTTCACCTTGTTTTTTGAAGGCGAGTCTCTCATTGGGGTCTGGCTGGCCAGTGAACCCTGGGGATCCATCTGTCTCCACATGTCCAACGCTGAGATTATAAGTGTGTACTATCACACCTGGCTTTTGACAAGGGTTCTGGAATTGAACTCAGGTCCTCATGCTTGCATGGCAAACACTATACCCACTGACCTATCTTTATAGTTTACACCATACCACTAGCCAATTTGTTTTCTACCACCATTATTCTCATCCAGGCCCTTACCACTGCCTGTGTGTTTAATATCTCCAGCTACATCTTAAGACCAGGATGACTCCTTCTTTGTTTCAGTAGTGTGGTGGTTTGAATTAAAGTGGCCCCTATAGACCCATAAGGAGTGGCACTATTAAGAGGTGTGACCTTGTTGAAATAGGTGTGGTTTCTTGGAGGATGTATGTCACTAGGGGGTGGGCTTTGAGGTCTCATATGCTTGAGCTAGTTCACTTTCAGCTGCCTGCTGATCCAGATATAGATCTCTCAGCTCTTTCTCCAGTATCATGTCTATCTTCATGGTGCCATATTTACTGCCATGATGATAATGCACTAAACCAGTGGTAAGAGTTGCCGTGGTCATGATCCTCTTCCCAGTAATAGAAACCCTAAGACAAGTAGTGTCTGACAAGGTATATCTGTCATTGGTACTTATTGATGGAGACAAAGACCAAATTATTTTATGGCAGTCTTTTAACACATATCATTACAGTCAATTCCTGAGGTCTGACAGTTCATCATGCCAGCAGGAGCTAGTCATCACAGCTTATTTCTACTGCTAGAAGACCTGAGCTAATGAGTATAAAGCCACTGAGTGACTTACATACCTTGAAAGTGGATTTTGTGGGACTTTGTACACTGTTAGTGTCATCTGAGAAGCTGATCGCAGCAATGTGCCTGTGCTTAAGTAGCTAACCTAACTACAAGGAAAGCTTAAAACATCTTTACTATTTAATTTGTACTTATTTCCACAACTCAGCGGTATGTTGCAATGGTGGTGTTGTGGACGAAGGCAGTCCAGGAACTGCTGCCAGGTCCTCCACAGCAACAGTATGGAGGTAGGAGGTCATGGGTTCCTCTCACAGTCTTCAGGCCACTGTGCTAGGGGCGCATGCAGAAGCTCTGCTAATCGCCAGCTTGTTTTCCATATGGTTCTGTTTTAATGAAGCATATTTGATACAGATGGTTGGAAAGTAAGCCGGGTGATGTCTAAACTGCTCTCACTGATCACTACTATGCCTCCACCCCAGCACCAAGTGCCTCTGTAAGCTGTCTTCATTCTCAGCTTCTTTTTAAAAATTGAAATGGGGCCCACGTTGACAAAAAAAATTTTTTTTTGAAATTTAATCTTGGTTTCTGAAAAAGAAGGAGGGAAAACAATCACATTTCTCCTGATTCTAGGTCAAAATTCTACTCTAACTGAAGTTACCTTTGGGGTCTCTGCTTCATTAGTATGGCTCTTTCTGTTTCTGCTTAGGTGAAGTAGTGGACATTTAAAAAGATTAACCATTCTGACTGGGTGTGCTATTGCTTACCTTTAATCCCAGCACTTGGGAGACAGAGGCAGGCAGATCTCTGTGAGTTCATGGCTAGCCTGGTCTTTATAGAGAGTTCCAGGACAGCCAGGGCCACATAAATAAGACACTGCTTTAAAAAGCAAAACAAAACAAAACAAAACAAAACAAAAACAACAAAAAAGATAACCTCCAGGGATGGGAACACCAGTAACAAAAGTGGAAATCAGTGCTGTTCAGATTTTTATAAAGCAGAATGAGTGCAGGTTATAAACATATTGTACATTTTCTTTTAAAATATTATTTTCATGTGTTTGGGTGTTTTTTGCTTGCATAAATGTCTGCACATTGCTTGTGTGCCTTGTGCCCATGGAGGCTAGAAGACAGCATTGGCTCCCCTGGGCTGGGGTGCTGGGACTTGAATCCAAGTGCTCTGGAAGCACATCCACTGGTCCTAACGCCTAGACACCTCTCTGTCTCCTGTACATTTTCTATATCTTATGTGATAAAATTATACTTCCTAATTGTTAATATTAAACTAGAGATGAATTAGAGATGAAAATATAGATAAAAAGATAACTGCCCAATAATGCTACAACTTCTTTCTTTCTTCCTTTCTTCTAAGATGAGCATATCAATACACAGACATTGTTATGCGCTAGAGCTGTAGAGAGAGAGTTGAAGGTTTGATCTTGCTGAACACTGACAGGCTGCTGCTCTCTGAGTATTTTATTTTGGGCTGTGTATAAAGTAAAAGTGGATGATTTTCTTCATATTTGCTCAAGAATATAGATAATGCCCTCGTCAGACTTGAGGCTGAATTCTGCAAAGCAAAGGGGAAGACAAGGTCTAATGGGTCTGCATCCATTTTGCTGTTTTTTTCTTCTTCTCACATTGTCACTAAGATATTCTCTTTGTTATCTGAATTAGACATCTGCTGACTGGTGGGGCCTCTTCACCTACTTGTGTGAAAAGTCTTGGCTGAATCTGTTAGGCCTTGGAGTCCAGGAATCTGTTAAGTGCCACTGAGCTTGAAAGACAGAATGTCCTTGGTCTGTTGTCTCTTCTTCTTATGGATATCTTTGATAAATAGCACTGAAGTGTGCATGAAATAAGCCAAGGATCACTATATTGTAATCAATATGTAGCTCAAAGGATTAATTAAGTCTCACTAAGAAATAACTCCTCAAATTCAGAGAGGTTGAAATGCAATACAAATTTAATTTTTTGCTTGACTTGTTTATCTTGGTACAGAAAGAGGATCTGGACACTGAAGAGAAATTGGTTAGAAGATTCCCCTTTCCCCAAGAAACTTGTTTGTAAGAACTGTTCTAGAGTTGCAGTCCTGACTTACATCTAACTCTTCCCTCAGCTATCTTTCTCTAGACAGGCCAGATAACATTGTTCTCCACAGTATATGAATGTGTATGGGGAGCTGTGCCAAGCACACCCCTCTGCCACAGAAAGTGTCACCTTAAATAAATGTCAGAGCCAATGTTGAAATTTTATGAGGACTGAGAGGAATGTACATTTTCATGTTTTTTTTTTCAGACTTCCCTTTGAAAAACATAGTCTGTCACTGTTGTCTCCTGTTGGAAGATTTTACAAAGTTCCCTTTCATTACCCATGGAAAGCAAATGCCATCCCAAACTAGACAAGACAAAGCGGCAAACCACCATTCCTTTAAAAATCTTAATAATCATGGCCCGCCAGTCATGCCAGTGTTAGTCATTTGGGTTTTTACCATCCCCTCAATTTATAGTTACTCTGGGGATTTTCTCTACTCTTCTTTCTTCTCTTAATTGTTTTGTTTCAAACATGGCTTAACTTTTGCTGGAACCAGAGCTTGAAAGGTCAGAGTAGGACAAGAGCAGTCACCCCATGACAGCTGCCAGATAGCTGAGCCTTGGGGAGGATACAGTGCACTCCCTAATCACGTCTCAAGGTAGAGCTGGAGAATCACTTTTCAGTTGGATGCACCTTGAGAAATCCCAGAAATGTTTTAAAGACCCATTCTGTGCCTTCTTTCCCCTTCTGGAGGAATGCTTCTTAAATTCAAAGGGAATTGCTCATCTGAATGTTTTCTGACTCGGAATTCTGTGAAGAACAACTTTCCAGGTACAGGGACCTCTCCACTGTGGTGGGCAGCTTGGAAAATCATCAGTATCATGCATGGAGCAGTAGTAACAGGGTGGGGAGGACTGAGATGCCGTCCAAACATCAGGGGAAGGACCAGAGAGACCCAGCTTCTCCTCAGACTGAATGTCAAGCACCTGCAAGTTGTTGTTGTTGTTGTTGTTGTGTGTTCCTTTTATTGTCAGGAGAATAATACTCTTGTTTTAGACATAGAACAAGATATTTGGTTAACTTCTGCATTGAAAAGTTTTTGTTTTTCCAAACCCCATGCTATAATTTGCTCAAGTTCTTCAACTTTTTTTTGGTCTTAATTTTGTCTTCAGAGAAGTTGCAGAGCTCAGACTTTCATTTAATTGTAATAAAATATTACCCTAGAGAAGAAAGAACTGGTTTTTACTGGTTTATATGGAAACACATATGACTGCAGTAATATTTTAACTATAGTCTGTATAGACCACTCATTTGAATGCTGTGCAAATCTTTGTAACTTTAGGGCAAACATGCTACATAACGTGTGGTGTGGTGTGGTGTGGTGTGGTGAGCATATGCTGTAATTGGATAATCATCCTGGTGAGTTCATCATAGGCAGGGGAGAGCCACAGCATCTCACACATAGAAATATGCAAATAACCTAGCAGCAAGCAGCCCTACTCTGGAACACTTGGTGAGGGAACACACTGGATGGTTTCATTTTGCGTGGCATTGAAGTGGTTGATAAGTGAAGATACTAAGCTAGCAGTGACTTACATTGTCTCGATGTATGGAGTTGCTAGAGTCCCCCGTGAGCCTGCAAAGTTAATGTAAATACTCCCTTTGTAGGGTGGGAAGTGTGCTGCACAGACTACATGTGTTAGGGGCCAGGCTGGCCTCTACTGTTTAGAAATAGTGGAGTGGGAGGATGTCTTAAGTGAAAATAACAATGGAGCATGTGTTTAATGGGGTGGTCAGCACAAATATGTCACTTAGAAAGGACTGACCGTGCATCTCATCCTAGAAGCAGGTGCCAGCTTGTAAAACAGTTTTGTTGAGCTTCTCATGTTAGATGAAGGTGCATGGGCTTAATTGCCAGAAGTTGGGCATCCAGCTTCCTTTTCTCCCTGATCCTTCTCTTGGCCCCTCCCCCAGCTTTAGCCACTCCTGTTTTTAAAAGTTTCACAGAAATACATGGAAGTGAAAGCCAAGGAAATCTGGCCCACCAAACTCTGTTAAGAATGTGTAAAGATGTCTGTCAGTTAGAAGTCAGGCTTGAGCCACATACTTCTTTCCTCCTCCCAATTCTCTTGCTGCAGGTGCCCTGTTCTTAAGGCTCCTTGTTATCCTGGTGACAGTGGAGGCATCTCTTCCTGGTGACAAGCTCCCCATGGTTCTCCTTTGTGGGAGTCCCAGGTTCTCAAGGTTAAACTCTCCAGTCTCTCACAAAGGGTTTGGCTCTCAGGCTCTTTTCTTTCCTTCTCCTCTTTTAACAGAAGAGTGGACACAGTGAGGATCACCACAGCTTGCCTAACATGATTTACATTTTGATGCAAACCAGGCAAAGCCATGTGCTCTGTCTCAGGAGTGCTAAGGTGAAGGGCCCTGTATCCCCTGTGCAACAGGATTCCATAATGTTTATCACACACTGGCAGCTTCACCAGGGTTAGGTGCTGAGAGAGGAGGACAGTGGCATTTGAAATGCTGTGGTTGTGATGTAGAGATTGAAGACTCTAGCACTCAGCAAGCATCCAGTGATGTTCAAGGACCACCTGAAGAGCAGTCTGGGAAATGTACAATTTTCTTGTTTAATTACACCATTCTTTAAAACCTACTGGCATCAGGAATGTTTGAGTTTGTTTAAAAAGCCTTTAAGATATTTCATGATACTCCATCCTTCTGTGAGTTAGACAAGATCAGGTTGGCTGCAGGATGAACTGAACAGTGATTTTTAATGGGCAAGGCCCTTGAAAACTGCATGCCTGGAGAGTCCAGTGAAGGGACTCTCTGCCCAAAGAGGTGGAAAATAACTTCAAATTGCTGGCAATTTCTGTGTACAAGGTTTAGGGTATTGTGACCCACAACTATATTAGTCTTTCTTTTATGAGAATAGTTGGGATGTTTAACATTTTAAAGGAAAAATAGGTTCAGATATGAGAATTAGCTTATACCAATATATTTTTTTCTTTTGTAAATTAATTTAGTTTGTTACAGTTTTCAGTAAAATCTGTTTCTTCTCCCTCAAGTGCATTCTGGTCTTAATCTGATTCTGTCACTCTATGATTTTGTATTGGTCCTTGGGGATAAGGGCCATTTAAAACTCTGAAGACCAAGACATTGTCAGGCAAGAGCCTGCATGTAAACTCCTCCCCCCACCACCACAGTGGAGGTAAGGTTTTACTGAATTAGTCATATTCTGGTCCTGTGTCTGAGCCTTTCAGATAGAAAGCACAATGTATTGCCCTTCGATGGGAAAGGCAAGGTGTGGATAGCTAGGTACAGTCTGAATGGGATGCCAGGTACACAGTTTGTCATTGTCTTTCTTGTTCATTAGATCATTGTGGTTAGTCTTAGAGTGCCAATACCTGGATTTTTCAAGTACACTTGGATTGAAAGTGTTTGTTTATTTGGTAGTGTCTTTGCATCTCTATATGATCTTTTGTGTTCTGTGCTGTTGCTTAGCTCCTTGTCATCAGAAACAGCCATGACATAGTGACCAAACAAGTCTAGCATGTAAAGCACCCTGGGATTTTATCCCAAGTACTTCATAAATAGATAGATGATAGACGAGTAGATGTATAGACAGACAGAAAGACCAACTCGCTATTTTCTATTCAATTAGGAGGATTCTTCATATTTCACAGCAAGTCCTACATTGGAGTAGGTAAGTTTGTCCATTATAAAGAAGCATCAAATTTACACAGGGGCTTTCAGCACTTTACTGCCCAGTTCAGAGTAAGGCAGACAGTGTTGTTCCGGTATTATCTTGGACTCTTTGTCTTCTATACTGCCCACCTTACTACCAACTCAGATTTAAAGTGTTTGGTTATTTGGTAGTGTCTTTGCATCATTGTGTTATTCTGTTATTGATTATATAGCCCCTCAAAAGAGAGAAAAAATCCAACCCCCCAAACCTCTGATTCTTTGTTGCTTGGAGTGCTTGGCATATAGTAAGCATCTAATAATTATGGAGTCAGTGATTGACCAATGAGTGAGTAAAAAGTGGGACATTGACAGGAGAGTAGTGTGGTAAGTTACAGAAGCAGCTGGTGCTGCCCACGCCTGAGGTCGAGATTCCACAGTTAGCTGGCATTTAGTAAACTGAGGCAGCCTTTCTCCATATCTCAAATTATTTTATTTTTAAAACTTTATATGTGTGTGTGTGTGTATTGTATTTACATCATTTTCCTACCTCTCTCTTCTCTCTCTACCCCATTATACTCTTTCTCAAATTCAAAACTCCTTTTTCTTTACTGGTGTGTGTGTGTGTGTGTGTGTGTGTGTGTGTGTGTGTGTGTGAGAGAGAGAGAGAGAGAGAGCTCATTCATGTGTGCAATACACTCATGAATACATATATAAATACAAGCTGCAGGGCCCATTTAGTGTTGCTTGTGTGTATACATTTTTAGGGTTGACTACTTGGTATTAAATAATCAGAGGATTCATCTCTGAGGAAGACCAATTCTCCCTTTCTCAGCAGCTATTAATTGCCTAGAGGTTTTTATCTAGTGGTGAGGTCCTGTGAGATGTTCCCCACGCACCCTGTGATGTCAGCTGGTGTTGTCATTGTTCCAGTCATGTTTAGCCATCCATGTTGTTGAGATTTCATGAGTGTAGTTTCTCTCTCATAGGCCCAATCTCACAGGGGGATCCCTGGTCTTCTGTCTTTTACAGTCTTTCCACCCCCTCTTTCATGCTGCCCCCAGTACCTTAGGTGTAGGGGTTCTGGTGTAGATATATCTCCGCATTTTGTAATTCTGTAATTTGAGCAAATTTTTAGACTTTTCTTGATAGCACAAATTAGCCACCTCTTGTCCCCCAAGTGTTTTTAGTTTTCCAAGTGTGTTTTAAAATCAGTGAGAATGTCATAGGCAGTACCAGACACATCTTGGAAAATTTTGTATATGCTGTTTTGCCAAAAAAAACCAAAAACAAAAAGTGTTAGAGACACGACGTTGGCCAGTAGGAAGGTCACATCACCATTCTTCTCTACAGGAAAGTTTGCAGGAGTTGGTAGTGTGTTAGTTACTGGTCTGCATGTGGCCATGTGGCTCTCAACAGACAGGTGGGTTTTCTTCAGGCTCACCATTGGAAGGGGTCAGCCAGGGTGCCAATATTACATTGGTGTACTTCCAGTGCTTATGGAGTAAGTTTGGTGACTTGCTCATTGCACATGGAGCGGACATCACTTTCTTCAAAGAACCACTTGTTAGGACAAATAAACAGTGAAGGCTCCTGCTAAGCTTTCTTTCAAATATTTAAAAAGTCAAAGACTGCCCCAAACTAATCTTTGTCATGTTCTTCATGTCTCAACTGTTTTAATGCAGCAACTGGTGTACCCAGGAGACGTCTTTCCTTTCTAGATTATTTTTTATTATTTTGCCCAGTGCAACACCATTTAGACCGCCAGAAAACCTGATGGTTTTCTGGAGTCCCTCATGATTGATCATTTATTCTGCTTACATAGTCCATGGTGTATTTGTGCAAATGGTAGATGTTTTATTTACTGGCCACAGGGGAACAGAACGCCCAGTTATTTTTATAGTGAGGCAGTATAGATTTTACCTGCCCAGTTAAGCAGATAATTTATATGGCCTCTCAAATATTAAAAGTACTTCCCATTATATGTAGGAGACTTTCCTCATATTTTATTTTTCATTTGCTAAAATGTAAATAATAAAGAACATATATCTTGAGTATCTTTGGCATGTAATGTTGGCCACAGATTGTATATGGAAAGCCCTATTCTTTATATATTGCAAATATTTTGACTGCCACAGTGTTCTAGCATATATTATTTATAGCTCTCAAAATCTTCTAGTTTTGAACAATACAATGCATTAAAAATTTAGGACATTAAAAATGGCTTATACATATATGGTATCTTCATCCAAAATTCTCTTGATACTTAGAACAAGCTAGTATCAGAGGCTTCCTGTATTTTGCGATGTGTTTCACTCTAGAATATCTTTGGATAATTCTGACAAACATGTTCGTTCACTTGTATTAGTCTGATGTGTTGTCTGAGGCCAGTCCCTGGTAGTCTGCAATCTTGCTTTACCTGAACTCCTGCTGTGTTTTCTCTCTCTTGTGTTCCTCAGAGTTGGTCTTTTCTAGTGGTTTTTGCCAACAGTCCTTTCTGTTAGCTTCTGATCAAATTTCTATCAGGCAGGAATATTACATCTAATCCATCTTAAATACCATACACAGTTATATCATTCCTACTATTCAATAAGCACACAGTTTGTAATTTTTGAGCAAATTAACTAAGCATTCTTCTAAGATGTCCATCCGCATAACCTTTCCACAGCGCACCAAACTCACACTGCCGGCCTTATGTCCAGCTGGCTTACGTGCGCTGCTCGCTTTTTCATATTACCTCATGTAAAGAAGTCATTAGCAGATGCATCGAGCAAAACCTCTGTAGAAATGTAAAGTGCTTTATATATCATGAGATGCCGAAGAAAATCTGGGGCTTGTGATAGAGTCAGGGGAGAGGAGGCACTCTCATGTCAGTCTAACTGTTATCAGCACACTGTTTATCCTACTGGAGGATCAGGGGCTGCACCGTGGGCCATGCTGTTTATACCCTATCACCACCACAGTGTGCACTCGGTGCTTTAAACACATGTGCAAAGTAATTGTGGGAGCGGTCTGATGCTCCTGGGAATCTTCTCCGGTCCCTTAGCAAGCCCATCCTTCGAAGGCTTTCTCCTTTCCCCAGACTTTCTTGCACTGCACCATTCCATAACATACAGCTTCCTCACATAGGACTTGGAAGATTGCTCTAACTCAAGATATAAACAGGCAAAGTAGTTCAATGTTTTAAATTGCATTTTTATTTTTTGTGTGTGCAGAGGGCAACTTGCTGAAATCAGTTTTCTCCTTTCACCATGTGAGTCCTGGGAATTGAACTCAGGTTGCCTGGCTTGGAGGCAGTCACCTTTATCTGTTAAGCCATCTCAATGGCCCTAAATGCTAGCTTAATATACTGTCTTTTTGTGGCATATATATTTAAAAGTGTATATTCTTTCAATTAAAATTAAGTGTTCAAGGCCAGCCTGGTCTGCATAGTAAGTTCCAGGTCAGACAAAGCTACATACTGAAAACCTGTCTCAAAGAAGAACCACAAATAGTTAGGTTACATGGACTCTTCATTCACTCACAGTAAAGGTTTGCTTGACGTTAGAGAGAGGTTTCTAAGAAGCTTTTGTAGTTCTTGGAGCCCATGAATAGAAAAATTTCATGATGGCAGTCTGTTGTGGTGGTGCATGGCTATAATCTGCGAAGAGGCAAGATGATCAGGATTCCAATGTCAGACTAAGCTATAGAGCCAGACTCTATCTCAAACAAAACAACTCCCCCCAAAGAAAAAGCCCAACCCCCCAAACACAAGATGAACACACACACACACACACACACACACAGTGTGTATATATGTGTGTGTGTGTGCCTGTGTGTGTGTGTGTGTGTGTGTGTGTGTGTATAAAACACTCCCCCAACCTGACCCTATAGATCTTTGTGTTGTATAAATCTAAACTTAGGAGGACAGAAGCTGGACTTAGGAGGGGTGTTCATCTTTGAATCTAGAGCACAGAACTGAAGTTATCAAAGAAAGAATTAATTCATAGTTGTGTCCTAAGGACTTTATGACACAACTTGAAGAAGCCTTTGCTCTGCAGCTACTGTTATGATAACTAGTTTGGATCTACACTGCCACCCCCATTATTAGAACAGCCTACTCTTATGTACTGTGTTGTTTCCTGAGCTCCCTATCCAGCATTTCCCTAGCTTTCTCCAAGGAAAAAGCCTTTCTTATGCTCCAGGTAGCTGAGGTGGAGAGGTCCTGACCTGCCCAAGTCCTAAGGAGTGGGCATTCCATGTGCCTGGGCACAGATATTAACACAGAAACAAGCTTATTGTCTAAGTCCATGACAGAAAGACTCAATCTTGGGGTATTTTTTCCATTGGTGAGAAGAAAGCACTTTTTTTCTACTGAGTTTACTAACATAGAGATTCAGGTAGTCATTTTTCACAGAGGGGAATAGGCTTGGAGGAGAGGGGAGGGGAGGGGAGGGGAGAGAAAGGGAGGGAACGGGAGGGAGAAGCCAGGATTTCTCATGTATATGAATCTGTAGGTTACTTATATTAAAGCCATTTGAATTGGTTCCTATCACTTGAAATAAAAAATGCAACCAAAGTTGGCACTCCTGATGCGGGGTGACCACATGGAACACCATTTTAGTGTTGACATACTTACCCCATATTGTGGTTTATTTACTATGCTTCACTTTCCAGCAGTGTGAGGGAGTGTGGGTGATGTAATGAAAGTCATTACTGTTTAAACAGCCGCTGCCAGATGATTTTATTAGCATTGTCAAAGAACAGAATGCAAACAAGATGATATAGCTAGATAAATTTCAGACTTTCAGCTTATGTTATTTTGAAAGTAGAAAAGTTTGTGGATTTTTTCTTCTTTGGTTAAAAGTATACTTTCCCTTTCCTTAAGTAACAGAAGTTGAAATTGGATTATATTTTGAATATTAACCTCTCTGTTTCAATTTGACATTTTTGTTACAAGTCTGCCTTCTACAAGAATGGAAGCCCTGTACTTCATCTGCCTATGTGTGGCATTTTCTTATGCTAATCCTATTCATTAGTATATAATTCTACTTAAGATCAACTGTAATGGATTTGCTTCAAATTACAGAGCTTACTAGTTTAGAAAACAAGACAGGAATAAGTGCCGTGGTACAGATTTTGATGTTTGTCTGGAAAAAATAATCTGCATTTGAGAGGAAAATTATTCTCCACACGTAGCTATGGAAAGTCTATTAGTTTTCTATAAATTATATTTAAAGGGGGATGCTTTTAATATATATTATTTACATAGCCTTTTAGGAGTCCTCCATTTGTGTGTTTTAATAGGACCTGAAACACACATGAAAAGACCAGGCTAATATGTGCTTCTCTTCAGCACACACTGGACCTTTTTGTTGTAAGATTTTATTGCTTAAAAACATCATCAGAAATAGCATCCTGGCTTTCCTGTTTTTCATCAGTACATTCTTAATCAAATTTGCTTTTTTTTACCCTGCAAGCCTTCAGTGCCAGTGCTGTAGGTTGGCCATTTTCTCCCTGGGCCTGAACAGTACAGCCTTCAGATCTGACAGTCTCAGACAAAAGTCTCAGGGGTGTGGAGGCTCCACTGGGACATGATCTTGCTCAGAGTTTGGGGTGCTGACTACTAGTTTAGAAGAGTAACACTCAGTCTGGAGTGATTTAGGATCAACTCATCCTGTTTACCCCTCCCACAGCACGTTTGGAAGACATTGTTCCTGAGCCATAGGAGTTTCTTAGAGATAGGGGAGATGAAGCTTTATTTCTAGTCATTAAAAAGAATTTACCTTTTACTCAAACGACCCAGAATTTTAACCCAGCCCAGGTCTGACCGGCACTCTTGTCCTCTCTGTTGAAGCTTTTTTTGTTTTCCTTTTGTTTCCCCTCAGTGTGTCTTCCTTACCCCCAAGCTGCTGACAGGAGAGACTCACATAGCAAGACCATACAGCTTTTTCTTATCTCTGTTTAAGCATTCACATGGCAAGGACGAGGAGAAAAGAAGAAACCTTGTGCACCATGCCACGAGCTTCCCTCTGCCCTCATGTATGTGACACTGTTGTTGCTTCCTTTCTTGAGGCAGTGTCTCAGGCTGGTAGCTCAGATTGGTCTCAGATTCTCTGCAGTCCTCCTCCTTCAGCTTTCAAATGCTGGGATTACAGATGGGAGCCACTATTCCCTGCTCCAGTTTGCCTTTACACAGTAGTGATGGGACATCTCTGTGATTCTAAGTCGCTTTTTACTTAATGCTGTACATTGTCTTTTACCAGATTGCTCACCATGTTCATACAGATGTTCATGGGACGCCAAGTGTATCTTACCTACTTTGGGTGAGACCTGATACTTTATTTTATATTTAAAAACTAGTTAAGGTTTATATATTGTTTTTAAAAATCCAGTTAGCTTGATAAGTAATAATTATTTGTAATGTGGGGAACATGGCGACATGTATTTAGTATGAATGCTAAAATTAAGCTACTTACCATACCTCCACCTTTCATTCTTATCACCTGTGGCTTCCACCTAGGCACAATGTAGTCTTTTGACTAAAAACTATTTCTGTGTGTTCCTTCTCTGTGTGCACATTGCTCTGCTTCTTTACTAATTAGTGTTTTAGATTCTCTGCAAAGGAGAAAGAGCATGTGGGCTTTGACTTAGCGGTAAGGCCTTCCTCTTCCCAAGGGCCTTGGGGTATTCCTTCCAATAGGAGTGTAAAGATTTTCTTCTTTTCCTGAGTGAAGATATCAGTCTTGTCTTCTGTGGGCATATATGTTGATATTTTTCTGATAACTAGGCCTTTTCTTTTTTCTTAGAATTTTTCTCTGATTTGTAAATATGCCATTACTGGCAAAAATGGCATAGAAACTACCTTCTTTCAGTTTTAGAATTGGTTAAAACTGAAAAATGTTTTGCATCTGTGTTCATAAATGAGATTAGTCATAATTTTGTCTTCTTATAGCATCTACATTTTGCTTTGGAATTAAGAACACTCTAGCCTTGTAAAATACGTTGAGGGTTATATATACCCATTAGTCTGCAAAGGACTCCAAGATTACCTTTCCTTGGAGGACTTTGCAATTTAAACATACACTGTAACTGGGAGAAATTATTTTATCCTTAAAGTGTTTGGAAACATCAACTTGATATTTTTGGTGTTGTCCTTGTTGGGCGGGAGGACACAGATATGGAGGAAGTTGCAGTAGAGAAGATGGAGAAGTCTGGGTGTCTCCATTGGTCAAAACAATAGCAGGGTTACGGTTCTGCTTCTGTCTTTGGTTATTTCTTGTAAGGCTTGTAGAACAGTCAGTTGGGAGTATGAGAACAGCAGCTTTGGAAATGTCAGTGGAGGTGTTAACTAAACAAAGTTTTCTGCACCCAGTGGGAGTTAATCTGAGGTCCTCTGTACACAGTGGAAACTGTACAGGCTCTCCTCTCCCAGCTCCTGGTTGTTTTGAGCCATGTATGGCACTCAAATCCCTGCATGTTTCTTCTTAGGGCCAGTTTCAGCCCCATTTTGCCTCTACATCTGGAGATGTAGCTGTGGTGTCTCTCCTGTGAGAAAGCTGACTGATGCCAAAGTTAGGAACACTCAGGTTTGTGCTTCATGCATGTGTGCTGTGGCCAGTGGTTTCTTACAAATGAGCAGATGTGCTCACTGTCCCAAATCCTTTCCTATTCTAAATGTGGGATAGTTTTAATCAATGCAGTGTTGGGGCTTGTATAGCATATAGCATGCCAAGTACTGGATACTCAGAGGTGACTGTTCCTCTAGGTGACTGTTCCTCCGTTTTCCACCTTTTCTTCAATGACTCTCTCCTTTTCTGATACCACAGTTTCTCTTTCACTTTGCCTGTCTGTCAAAGCAAAGAGCCTTTTAATGGGAATTTCAAGTTTAAGTCAAGTTCCTTCCTGAGAAGACCTGCCCTAGCTTGTGAACAGGCTTGTTTATTTGTTTATTTAGAACCCAGTGTCAGTGAGGGCACAATGCCTCATGACTCCTGTGGGGACTCCCTTCCCTCCTCTGTTCTGTGGGCATGGATTCCTGTCCCAATGACAGAAACTCCATGAAGGTGAGAGGATGGACTGTCAAACCATGGAAAGCCAGTGCAGGCTGCATGCTTGTCCGGTGCTGTCCTTGTTGACAAAATGCAAACCATAATTTAGGGCTTTGATTTAAAGCAAAATCCTCATTGAAATAAGCTGTAAATTGAAATAGAAGAGCGAGAACACTTACATGGGCTTCATTATGCTTTGCTCTCCACTTGGGTGAACTTCTCTTTTATTTTTATTTTAGATGCAGTAGTAGGCTTTGCTGGTCTTTAAGTATTCTAAATAATATCTTAGTTATTTATTTGAGAATTTTATACAAATATATTTTGATCATATTCACCTTCCCTTCTCTTCTACTTGTCTCAGATCTACCCCTGCCTCTATATCCAGAGAAGTTGTGGAACCCCACTCCTCCCCCTTCCCCTACTCCCCACGTAGTGTTGGCCGGCTACTCTTAGGAGTAAGGTTTATCCTGAAGTGTAATCAGTTAACCAGAGGTCACCGCCTGTGTTAGTTACTTTTCTATTGTTTGGCTAAGACATCATGGCCAAGGAAACTTAGAAAAGAAAGATTTGTTTGGGCCTTTCAGTTCTAGAGGGATAGGAGTACATCACCATCATAGTGGGAGTATGGCAGCAGGCAGGCAGCAGCTGAGAGCTTACACTCCATCCACAAACAGAAAGTAGAGAGTACACTGGGGATGGTGGGAGGCTTTTGATGCCTTAGACTCTACCTAATATTACATCTCCAACAAAGCCAAATCTCCTAGTCTTTTCCAAATAGTTCTACCAACTGGGTACTAATTATTCAAACTTATGAACCTATGCAAACATTCTCATTCAGGCTACCACATTTCACTCAATGACCCCATAGCCTCATGGCCATATCATGCAAAATGCATTTAGTCCAACCTCAAGAATCCTTATAGTCTTTTACAGTTTTAACACTATACAAAGCGCAATACCTCTTCTGGGACTCAATGTAGTCTTAATTACAACCCCCTGAAAACCAAAAGGCAAACTGTATACTTCCAACATACCATGGCACAGAATATGTCCCATTCCAAAAGGGGGCGATTGGATATGTTGTGTGACAAAATGTGTCCTGGGGAGACACAACACACATGTCTACTCATTCCAGATAGAGCGCCCACCATAGACCAAAGTACAAGTATCACCGAAGTTCAGCTTGGTGAACCATTGAATTTTATTGGGGTTACTTACAGGAATATGGGTGAGGGGTTACTTATAGGAGCAGAAATGACTAAATGACAATTGCTTCACCAAAGCCCACTGCAGCATGGGTGACACCTTACAAATCTGGGAACTTGGAGCTTACTTGCAGCTGGTAGTCATCTCAACAGGTTGGAGAATGTTCTTTCCAGGTATCTTAGTTGGTCTAAACCTCTTCTGGGGGCTTGGCTGGTTTCTGCTTCTTCTAGGCATTTGATCTGGTCTCAGAGTCATCTTTGCAGCTTTGCTTAGCTGAGAGTCTTCTTTGCAGCTCAGCTGCCTTTCTTATTGCAGTTGTTCCTTTACATAAACAAATTCCTGCACTATCTCAGCCTCAGCTGCATCTTTAACTGCACAGGACAGAGGTCAGGCATCCTCTCCTGCTGCTGCCGACACTCTTGATCCTTGTACACTAATCTCGCAGACTTAAAGATTTCCTCTGACCCTTTAACTGTTTTTAGAGTGTCTCTGTATTCACATGGTAGACCCCATTCGTCAAGCAGACATGCCACCCCATACAACATAGATGAAGACTGCCATTCTTGGATTCTGCCCACAGATACCCCTAATCCTGATGTTCCCTCAGGGTGCTCAGAAACAGCCTCAGTTGCTACCCATAGATGGCCAAGACCATGCACTCACTTCTCCCCAACTCATCTTTGGTTCTGTCATTCCTGCTCAGGTGCCAATTATGTTGTATGACAAAACTTTTCCTGAGGAGACACAATACATACATCTATTCACTATGGAGAGTGAACCCACAACAGACCAGATACCACCAAGTATATCTTGGTGAACCAAAGAGTGTTATTGGGGTTACTTAGCAGGAGCAGAAATGACTAAAAGACAGCTGCTTCACCAAAGCCTACTCCAACATGGGTGACAGCTCACAAAGTGAGGACCTGCAGGCAACTCAGCAGGTTGGAGAATGTCCTTAGTTGATTTAAACCTCCTCCAGGTAGCTCAGCTGTTTTCTGCTTCTTCCAGGCATCCAACCTGGCCTCTCAGTCTTCTTTGCAGCTCTGTTCCTCTAGTCTCAGAGGGGCTCTCAGCCTTTATAGCTTACTCTGACAGGGAAGAGTCTAGTGAATCTGGTCAGTTTCAGGGACTTCCTGAAGCTATTTTGATTTGTTTACCTTCTTGCTTAAGGAGCTTCCCTGAAGTATGGAATGTCTTAATCTCTGAGGAAACTGTTAACACAACAGGGCATAGTGTGAAAATAGGGACCAAAGCAAGATCAAACTAAATAAGGCAAACTTCAAATCCTGTAGCTCCATGTCTGATGTCAGAGGGCTTAGAAAGCTCTTCTTTCCTGTTTCGCTGCCCACAACACACTTCTCTCTCTGGGGCTGGTTCCACTCTCTGTTTGCAGCTCTCCATGGCAGAAACCGCCCAGCTCTGGCACCTTTAAATGTCTTAGAGTCTCCAACACAATCCAGGGTTTGCTTTCCATTTTCACAAAATGGCCTCTCAGGGCCGCCATACAGGCACTTCTTTGCCATATTTTTGGCCTTAGCAGCTTTCCCTTAACTTTGGAGAAAGAGTCCACAGCCCCATTATCATGTATCCCCATGACTCTAAAGCCATAACTGAGTGGAGAACATTGGCACATTTGGCTACCCACTTGAGATGATGAACCTACACCCCTTAAATCACATTTGCAACAGCGTTTATTTGGAGCAGAAAATTCCTTAAGCTTTCTCTTTTCCCAAGATGGAAGCTTAGCTGGGTGGAGTCTTGCTCCGAGGGTGTCCTTTCCTCTAGCCACTGGAATCAGGCCTATCCTTAGTCTCCTTATCTTTTTCAGCACAAGCCTTGGCTCTAACATCAACTTTTCTTGGTGCTCTTTTACTTTTCAAACTGTACATTTTGTATTCTTTTTGCCCTGCTTGCTCTTTTTCACTGTAGACCTATATGAGAATGATTACTAATAACCATACAATATAGTCAATATTAAGCTGTCTTGAAATTTATTCTACTGAAGAAATTAGTCCATTGCCTTTCTGTTTCACTTCAGGAAAATTCTTAGGACAAGGGGCAGTAGATAGTCACTTTTTTTTTTTTTTTTAAATCAAAGAATCATCTCTAGACCAGTTACTAATATTGTTGTCCTCTAAAACCTTTTGAGCTGGGCTTCAAACCCCACCCCACAACAAATCTTCAGCAAGCCCACACCTCCTATTCCTTCCCAGAAAGTTCTAACAACTAGAGACAGAATATTTAGACATTAGAGCCTATAGGGACCATTCTTATTCAAACCACCTCCCTATCTTTCACAGAAACTACCAAATGCCAATACTCCTCAGTTAAGGGTGAGGTTAGTTGCCTGCCTTCCCTGAACCTATGCTAGGATTTTGTCTGGCTTGAGCTTACAGAAATCTTGTGCATACTTCCACCATTGCTGTGAGTTCTGTTGTGTCTGGAAAAGGTTGTTTTCTTGCAGTCATCCATTGACTCTGGCACTTCTAATCTTTCTGTCCCTTCTTCTGTGAATGTCTTGAGCCTTAAGGAAAGGGGAATGATACAGATGTTCCATTTAGTTTTTTATTCTCTGCATATTGTCCAATTTTGGTTCTCAGTGTTTCTACTGCAAGAAGAAGCTTCTTTGATGTGGATTGAATGAAGCATTAGTCTATGGATATGACAACCATACTTATCCCCCTTGTAACCCCCCACCCCCAAAGGCCCATGACTTAATCTGATCACAGGTGATTTTGTTTTGGTTTTGGTTTGTTCTGTTTTGTGTCTCTGTATTACAACTGCCAGCTACAGGGTCCATCTTGTGGAGAAGGCTTTAAATTTAGGCAGAAAGTGGTTGACTTCCTCTCAGGGTTTACAGCTGGGTGAGATTACCTTTCTTCTTCAGTAGTGTCCTTAGCATCCTCTAGCATGTTGAAGGCTAGCTAGTAGGGATGATGCTTCCAGTTCAGTACCCATTTGATTTTTCCATGTTTATGACTCAAGTATGTAGTGTCTTCAGCAATAGAATCTCACTGTTAACTTCCAGAAGGTAAAAAGCACAGGAAATAGCCTGTAATGTTTGGAGGACTCTGGGCCCCATGGGCCAAGGTTTCAAAAAGAGGTAACTCATTCCTGGTATTGGTACTTTTATTTGGTAGTGTGTAGTGTTTAGTTGGGGTATTAGCCTTCATATATATATATATATATGAAACTTCTATTGGTTTCCATATGGATTTTTCAAAATGTTGATAGTAGTAGTTATCCCACCCACCTCTCTGTATTCTGTTCTCTACTCTTCCATCTCATTGGCTTTTATTTATTTATTTTTGGCAGCCTTTATTGGTGCTGGCTGAGAGGGATCAGTGTCTGAATATGTTGGATACTCACTCTGCTGTTTTAGTTGCTCACAGGAGAAAGTATTCAGCAATGCTATAGGATCAGATTTCCCTTGTCACAGGGTTTAATAACCCTGCATAGTTATCACTCCTACTACTGGGTAGGTATTTGTGAGTAGATTGACTGGTGATTGACTTAAGTATGACACTAGAGTTATGTAGTGTCTCTGCCCGATCAACTTGAGGAAGTGAGCATAGTCACTGTGGATGTCTTTCTTACTCCTTTACCTCTAAGATCAAAACAGAATTTACAGAGTGCCAACTTAGCTTCTTAATTGTCTTCAAGTATACCTTCTTGTGAGATGGCTTCAGGTCAGTTTGCTTTGTTCTCCTTTGTCATAGTTAAAGATGCTGGAGGAGCAGTAGGTTTGGGAGTGCTATGGACTGAGGGTTAAAAACAATTTTAAAAAATACTATTTAATTTTGATCTTGTAGTTTTGAAACACTATTATAGCAAAGGACTATAACTTAGTGTTTTTTGTTTGTTTTGGTTTTTCGAAACAGGGTTTCTCTGTATAGCCCTGGCTGTCCTAGAAATCACTCTGTAGACCAGGCTGGCCTCGAACTCAGAAATCTGCCTGCCTCTGCCTCCCAAGTGCTGGGATTAAAGGCATGCGCCACCACTGCCTGGCTGTTTTTTGTTTCTTAATTTGGAAGGAAACTATATTTTTTTGAGATGTGGAGCTGAGGAAAATATAGATTCCTCTCCTGTTAGATCAGTGATCTCAAACTTCCTAATGCTGTGGCCCTTTAATACAGTCCCTCATGTTGTGGTGACCTGCAACTATAAGATTATTTTTGTTGCTAGTTCATAACTGTAATTTTGCTACTGTATGAATTACAATGTGAACATATGTATTTCCTGATGGTCTTACGAGACCTCTGTGAAGGGGTACGTAGATCCCCAAAGGAGTCACAACAACCTGAGAACCACTGTATTATATTTACCATAGATGATATATGTAGCATGGAAGACCCTGGTCTACAGAAGCTTGTAGTTTTGAAATCTTCTTTTATTAAGGTATAGCTAGTTCAAGTCCATCAGAACATAAAAATACATATTGAATTTGTATAGACCACATTTTAGGATTGCCTTCAAACTTGATGTTTTCCCACTGGGAATCAGTGGGGACAAAATGTGAGAGGACTGTTTGTTCATTGTTTGTGAAGAGCTTTTCTCACTATCAAAATGAAAATTCTGTCAATTCTGAGTAGCTGTCTAGACAACATTAGTTACAATGGAATGAGTTGGAAACTTCTTCTGCAGAGCTTTGGGCATCATTTAAATGACCTTGACTTCTTTGCTAGTGTTGACATTTTAAAGACCTGATTATTCTCTATTTGTCCTCATATTCAAAGCCTTTGCCTTGAAATTTCACAGTATCCTTCTCCTCCTGGGAAGCATTAGTCATTTAACTTGCTTTCGATAATAGAGTGTGAGCAAATGCCTCATATGAAGAGGCTTATAGACTGGTCAGATTGAGCTCTACTAATGAAGAATGAGATGTAGGGAGTGTAGTTTCGTGACCCCATTTGTTCCTACCATGCCATCCTAGAGCACCAAAAACCCAACCATTCAAGGTAATATGTAGTCATCTAAAATCAGATGGCCTGTAAACGCATGAATGGATAACTTGTTTTAAGCTACTAAGTTTTACAATGGCCAAACTTTTCCATTGTTTTTGTAGCCATAAATATTTCATATAATCTCAGATAACCCCATCTATGAAGTATGTAACTCAGCTACCATCACTAATGATACTGAGTTATTAATTTCCTGCTATCCCACTGACAATTTGTTTCACATTGGCCTGGCTGTAGAAAAAAGGAACATTATCTACCATGGACCCAGGAATTTCAGAGAGCAAAGCATTCAGAGGTACTTGTGTGGGAAAAGTAGCTATTCTTTTTGTGGAATTTTAAAGGTACTCCCTCCCCAGTCTGTGCACAGACCCAATATAGAATAGCTTTCTAGAACATGGAATTATGTAATCTATAAAGAATGACACGAGTAAGTCATCAAGTTGAGTACATACAGTAGGACACAGGATATGAGTTACAGGCTTATGATAGTAGTCTGGATAGTGGAAGACCCTGTGTGTGCCAATGTGATGTGTAACCCCTTGAGATGACTATATGCATCTGTGATGTACAGCTATGCAACTCCATGTCCCTGTCATTGTGTGACACATGACTGAACATTTTTAGTCAAGAGCAACTTTAACCAAGAACTAGTTTTGGGTAGAATGTGTATGTGTGTGTGGGGGGGGGGGGGCTTAGAACAGTAAAACCCACTTTACCTCTGGGCCATTTAAAGATAGCACAGTGTAGATGAATGCTATGACTGTAGACTGAACTATTGAAACTTAACTCCGGACACGGCAGGTCCAGCTTACCCAAGAGAGGTAGGGTTGGTTGACAAGAGGCGGAGCAAGTTTTATTGGGCACATGACTCTGCTTTGCACTTTGACCTTGGAAATCAGAAGGCTATTGTTTTTATGTGTTTTGCATAGCACTGCTATTTCCTTTCCTTTTCTTTTCTGGGAGAAAGAAGTCTGCTTTCATTTTAGTGATGAAATAAAAAGGTTCTGGCTGAGAGTCCCCTGAACATTGGCAAAGCCTTGCAGAATACTTCTCAGAAGCTATGGCCTTGCAGAATACTTCTCAGAAGCTATGGCCTTCTGTTTCTGGAGCTGTGCTTGAGGAACATGGACTAGGTGATCTCACCCAGTTCCCTGGGAAGGCCCTTACTATTTGCTCTTTGTTAACTTCCTTGGGAAGGCCCTTATTGTTGTGTGTAGCAGTGCTGGTCACCTGGTGGTAGGTCATTATTGTTGTGTGCAGCAGTGCTGGTCACCTGGCGGTGGGTCATTAGCATTTTTAGTCTTCTTTTCTTCACAACAATGCACAACATGCTAATTAGAGGATTCTGAAAGCTAAGTAACCTGTTTTAAAATCAGACATTTTAATTTGCAGCTTTAATGGCTGTTTTATATATATATATATATATAATAACTGGCTTTATTGGGGGTAAAAGCACTTCTCATGTTCCACTAGCAAGGCAAAGCATAACAGAAGCTGACGAAATTAAAAACCTCATAATGCGACCTTTGCCTGGGATAAAAGGCTGTTTCATAACAATTTCCTTTTGTTCTTTGTTTAAGCCATTACTCTAAAAGGAGCCTCCGATTAATCTGAGTAAATGCATCATTACAGTACTAATCCATGTCCTTCTGTCAGTGTCTGTTTTAATTAAATAAGAAATGCTAGCAGAAAGATATCACGCACAAAGCTGTGATTGGAGAAAGAAGCACCGGTTGATGAGGGAAAAGATTAAAAAGGGCTTTACGGTTTTTGTGGGGTTTTTGTCCATTTGCATAGCCCCAGATGCCACAGGGTTTCAGGATGAAAAGGAAACTTACAAAAGTCCTGACCACACTGCACTCGTAGGTTTAAAATAATGGGACTGACCAGTTCGATTCCAACCATGCATTTAT
Organism: Rhynchomys soricoides; assembly: GCA_019843965.1. Classification (NCBI taxonomy): domain Eukaryota; kingdom Metazoa; phylum Chordata; class Mammalia; order Rodentia; family Muridae; genus Rhynchomys; species Rhynchomys soricoides. Next base: position 10,699,768 of record JADRCH010000042.1, read on the forward strand.
CACATGCTAGGCATTCCAAAGTGAGGGGCGGAACAGTGCAGGGTGTGTCTTCTCAGCCGTCCGTGCAGCCTCATGGTGTGGTTGTGAAAACACACCTGCCAAATTTGGAAAGTTTATTTTAGGTGAAATGTACAGTAAGACTTGGTTGTGGTGTGTGTGTGTTTAAAGTATCTTTCACCTTTTAGTTTAGGTTTTCTTTTATTTGGAACTGGTTTTATTATGATAATATATTAAGGATTTGGGTGCTTAATTGATTGTTAACTCTAAAAGGCACACTGAGTGAATACTTACCAGAGAATCTTACTACACTGATACCTAGAAACTCTCCCTGGCCCTGCAGTTGTAGAATTCCCGTGGCTAGGGCATTCTCCACATGCCCACCATTATCTGATGTAATGAAAAGAGAAAGTGTGCAGCAGTGAGATTGTTAATTAATTTAGCCTAACAAGATGAAGACGAATGAAGCAGAGCACAGGCTGAACAAGTAAGAGGTCTTATTTACAATTTAATACATTTTTAAAAAATATAATACAGATTTTACTTGGGTTTAAAAAAACAAACAGACCCCCAATAATATGAACAAAATAAATCCCCCACCCCACCATTCCACATGGAGCTCCTGGCCTGACCTCACAGAAAGCAAGCCATGGCTCCATATGGAAGACACTTCTCCAGTGTGTAAACAGGGCTTTTCTCCTGCTAAGAATCCTACAGTAGTTAACCTTTAACTCCAGGGTTTTATTATTCCTGCTGCAGACAGGTGAGCGTAAGCACAGAGACCTGGAAGCCTTTAGGTCTCTTGTCCTCCAGGTTGCCCAAGAAGTGTCGTCTCTGTTGTTTAATAATCATCTTATTTTAATTGTCTTTCACCAAAGGCAGGAATCTCAAGGGCTTGGGGGTGGGGTGGGCAGGGAGGAAAAGCTTTGTGCTTCTTACATGCAGTTCCACAGGGTTCTTAGATTCGCGCTATTTTAAAGTCCCCCTCAGAGAGTAATGAGCTTTCTCCGGGATTTGACCTTTTATCATTCCTGCTTTCTGCTCAGAAGTACTTCCTTCCTTCCTTCCTTCTTACTGTAGCTAGAAAAGACGTCTCTTACCTCGTGTTACTGTAGGCAGTGGTGACAGGACTGCACAAATGGTGGTATTATGATCACTGTTTTATCTCAGGGTCAGGGACAAAGGCATGCAACTGCTTCTAAGGATTTCAATAAAGAGGTCTTTTTTTTTTTTTTTTTTTTTAGAGTCCAGACAATTGCCTTTTATGTTACTTTTAAACAAAGCTACTAGTCCATCAAGAGTTTGAAAAGAAAACAATTCCACGGAGTGCCGGTATGGCCGCAGACCAATCATCATGGCAGCCATTCTCAAGTCCTTTGTTTTTCAAGTCCACAACAATAGGTTGTTGATTCAATGGACAAGACCAGAACAATTAAGTTCTCTGTTTAGCAGCAGTGCAGCATTTTAATGCCCTTCTCTAATATAATGCTCTCATTATTGTTATTCTAAGACTGGGCCTCAGGAGGAGGAATATTTGCTGGAGGTACGTCATTATTTTGCAAATTTCGATTAGCTCATCATGTTGTCTGTAGTGTGAAAATCGTAGCTAATTAGGGCAGCCAGTTAGCCGACCAGCTTTTGAGCTTATGAGTTAAAAGGTAGCGTACTTGATAGGCCAGCGATGTGGGAAGGTGGTACAAAGGAGAGCTAGAGAGGTTGCCTTAGTAACTCCACTTCCATCTGGAGGCGACAATGGACCTGTGCTTCTCCCCCACCTTGGTGTAAAAATTGGTTTTGTTTTGAAAGGACAGAGTTCTTTTTATGATGATCTGGAATTCAGCCCAACTGAGTGCAGTTTTAGTTGTTAGGAGAGACCATTGGGATAGGAAAGATGAAAAGGTCATGGTGAGCCTCAAGGACATGAAAAGTCGGTGTCTGGTGAAACAATGGTGGATTGTGTTCTTTTTTTTCTCCCTCTCTCTAATGTTTCAAGCCAGCCCCCAGGTCAGGTGATGGGATAAATACCTACCGTTCAGTCAGGTGAAACAGGAGTGGGGGGGATGTGGGGAAGAGAATTTGTACCATGCCTAAGAGGAAAAAAGAAAGAAAGAAAGAAAGAAAGAAAGAAAGAAAGAAAGAAAGAAAGAAAGAGAAAGGAAGGAAGAAAAAGAAAGAAAGGAAGGAAGGAAGAAAAGGAATGTCTCCAATCTGCTTCTGTTAAAGAGAGTGGTATTTCTTTGTCACCATTCGGAGATTCCGGTGTGCTCTGGATGACTTGCCTCTGTGGCCAGCACATCTCTGGGAACCTCTCCAGCCTGTGAGGAGCTTGATTTAAGCTTTCTCTTCAAGCTCCCCGGAGGACCAGTGATGTGATACTTAACAATAAATTTAGTGGTTGTCGCTTTCTTGCATTATTGGTACCCTTAAAAGGTTTTCTTTAAAATGCACACAGAATAAAATGAATGATAAATATGAAAGAAATTTGTCTCAGCACTCCACAGGGTTTTACCATAAATTCTATGACTTCCATCACAGAAAGTTTACAGGAAACTGTTTGGATGTTGCTGCAATAGCAGTGCAATTTTTTTATGTATATAAGAAAATGCCACAATTTTAGGATCTACTAGGGGCTTTGTATATGGGGATGGTGATAGAAAAAGACTGAGTGCAGCGCCATTTCCTTAAACTCCTCAAAACCAAACCACCCTTCCCAGGTTCACAGTACTTGTAGTTCAGCGAAATGAATGACTTCTCTTTTCCTTCCATATTAGTTTCTCTCTCTGTCTCTGTCTCTGTCTCTCTCTCTCTCTTTCTCTCTCTCATAAAGGAAGGGACTGTTGCATTTTATAAAGGACTGTTTTTGATGATCTCAGAAAACTTCATTTTTCCCCTTCTCTGTTGTCTCACCATGATTCTGTGGTTGAAGTTGAACTTGGTCCCGGGGGGTGGTCCAGGGGGTATGGAGATTTCAGATTCTCCCTTAATCCCAGGTCTCCCATTGCCCAGCAAACCATCCTTATTGTAGTAAGGTTTGTTCTTTGGAGAAGTTGTATTCCTTTTGTTCGTTGTACACTTGACATAGTTGAGCCATGAAACTCCAGACTGCAAGACTTTTGCCACCAGCTAGTTACACTTCTACATTCAAAACATGAAGAAAGATGGAAATGGCAAGTGCCCAAGGAAGTCCAACTCTTTAGAGCTAAAGGGCTACCATTTGCTATATTGTCTAAATATGAAAACCTGAATTAGAGAGAGAGAGAGAGAGAGAGAGAGAGAGAGAGAGAGAGAGCGCATTGTCCAGACAGATTTAACTTGCTTCCTGGTTCTCTGAGTGGCTGAGAGGAGGTGTGGTAATGCTAATATCTGGTAATTCTGGTGGTAGTCAGAGAAATTTTTAAAAATAACTATTCAAGTTCTATTTTACAGAAATGGAACTACCCATACCAGGAACAAAACAAATACGGGAGTACAGTTTAGGGCTGCATCTCTATAACCCTGGCGAGATGAGCTTTGGTTGGGAAGCCTAGTTACTAAGGTCCTGAGACTTTCTTCATCTTGCCTTTTTCTGATGTGCTTTCAAGTATAATTGATGTTAAAACCATGTTGTTACCATGTTTAACCATGATGTTAAAACTTTCTTTCCATGGTGGCAGAATGGTTACTTTGCTTCTTGTTTTTGTGTCTGTAAAAAGTGACCTGAGGTTATTCAATTTTATTAGCTATTTGGAGACATTAGATTTGTTACATGATTTGAAAATGTGGTATGCATTTGGGAGATTATGGTTAGACTGTAAATTTGTGCTATATTCAGATACTCAAAAGCAAATATAGAGTCGCGACCTTTAATACGATCAATATAAATGCTATAGTTTATGTTTTGGATCATTTAGAAAGCATTTAGAAGTTTTAGGCAGAGTGTGGACATAAAAAGGAACGACCCATGTCCTTACCTTATTATTTCACATTAAGGGAATTTTACTCCTCTGTGACATTAGGTATATTTTATTTCAGCCTTTTTTTATGCAAGAGTATGTGAAGAAAGAACATGGGCAGTTATTGATGTTCTGTCTCTGGTGCTCAGGGCAGTACCTGGCATATCCTAGGCACTTGGCAAATAGTTATTGGGTGGAAACAAATTTGCATGCATGGATCATACCATAGGCACGTTTTTATATTGGAATCATTTTACTGGATTTTTTTCATGTTAATAGTTTTTAGGACATTTAAAATGACTCCCTCATGTGCCTGCGCACAGTCCACCAAACTGTGTATTACTATGGAATTAATTATTTTGTTAATTTTCACTGTCACACAGAAGTTAATTTGGAACACTATCTTCTATTTATTTCTCAGGTAGTGGAAAGCAAACCCCTCTTGATTGCAGTAGCCCATGAAATGCTATCACTTTCCCAGTTGTTATTTATCACCTCCCTAGTAGGTCTACCCTGACTGTCCTGTTTGCACCGCATCCCTGACCTTTCTGGTGCTATATATGATTCCAGGCTTCACTAGTTTTCCATATCTCCTGAACTTCTCAGTCTTCTTTCCCATCAGAATACCAGCTCTGTGGTAGCAGGGGTTTGTGGACAGTAGTACTCATCCATCCCTCATGCCTAGAACACCATTTCACAGTCTCAATAGTAATACTGAATGAATTAGCTGAAATTTTGAAATAGTAATGTTTATTTCAAGGATTTCAAGTCAAGCATTTATTACACACACTAGCAACACTTACTAACCAATTAGTAAAATGACCAAGGACTTCCATTTTTTTCCCCAGTTTTTAGGCTTATTCTTGAATTTATGTGTATGTATATATGTGAGCCTGCATGAGTCTAAGAAAGCCATATGCTTGCTGGAATTTCTAATGAGTTGGAGTTACAGGCAGTTGTAAGCTGCCAAGTGGGTGCTGGGAACTGAACCCCAGCCCTCTGCAGGAATAGTAAGCACTCTTAACTGCTGAACCATCTCTCCAGATCCTATTTTTCCAGTTTTGATATATGCTTATTATTTAATTGAGTAACATCATTAATATTTGTTTGTGTTGATTACTGATCAGGTTTTCCTGAGGTTCTCCACATAAGGTCATCTGAACTCTGGCGTTAGGTAGATGTTTGTGTGTGTCAAGTGTTCTCCCTGTCATTGCAGATCATCCCTTTGTTCATCCTCAGGTTCCTCTGATAAGACTCCTAAGGTTTCGATCTGGTTGCAATCTCCGATTCTCTGATTAAAATTTGGGATGATTTTATGATATCCTGCTCCTAAGTGATATTGGTTCTTTTATCAACATTTCTTTAGGAAGAGCATTCCACCAACTCCTGTTTAGTGTTTTTACAGGGTTAATTTTGTACAATTCCTTAAAATACTGTAACATCAGCTAGGAAGATGGCTCAGTTGATTAAGTGTCTGCTGCACAAGCATGAGAGTCTAAGTTCAGAAGCCCAGGAGCCACATCCAAAGCCAGATGTGGTAACACATCTGTAATCTCAACCCTAGGGGAGTGGGCAGAGAAAAGTTGACTCCTGAAGTTCATTGGCCAGACAACCTACCCTAATAGGTGAACTTCAGGTTCAATGGGAGACCCTGTCTTAAAAAATAAAGGTGGAGAGAGATTGAGGGAAAGCGTCCACACTTGTGCATGTTCCCATATGTGCAGATATACACACTCACACTAACAAGCACACACACCATATGCATACGTGTATATAAACATATCACACTGTGCACATATACCGTATCACAATCCTACTATATTACATATTTATCCCTTTCAAAATGATAGTAATACAAGCCAACAAAAGCAATCCTTTATGTCTTTTGTGAATATATTAATTATAATCTTTTGTAAATCATAAAATATATGATCATTTATTAGCTACATAACTGTATCACGTATTTATATGGTATTTGTAATTTCAAAGTTTTTCACTAACAATGATCATGATTCCTTAATCATAAAAATGCATCAAAAGATGCAAAAGACATGGCTTATTATATTAATTTTGTAGGTGACAGAGAAACAGAAAAACAGAGAGTCCAGACTCAAAAATGTAGATATTGGTAGAGAGGCCTGGGAATTCATGTTGCTTGGGTTCTGCTGAGTCGGCACTGCCTGAGCCAATTTATAACCTTTTCTCTGAATCAAATAATCATTTTTTTTTTTTGACCAAACTTAGTAGACCCCAGGAAAATAAAAACAAATGCTTATAATGAAACAAGTTTAAAATTTTATTTGCTTTTTTATTTCTGAGACATGATCTTGCTATGTCCTTGGGTCTGGCTTTGTATCCTTAATCCTGCTGCTTGAGCTTCTCTCCTAGCCAGGATCCCAGGCCTGGGCTCTAGACCCAGCTTTTATTTTCCTGGGGTGGTTACTTCACTTCCCAAGAACATTAGCTGTTCTCGACCGTCATCTGTTTTTCTTCATTCTTACCATGCACACAGGCTTTTATCCACCATGTGAACCTTGGTTGTTTGTTTTTCACCTTCTAAGTAGTTAGTTGTTCATTTCCATCTCTGGATGTGACTATACATGGGAACAGGTACAGAAGGGCAAACTAGGCCCGGAATAGCCTTGTAAGTAAGTTAACACAGTTAGCACAGTGTGTCAGCTAAGCGATTGGGCAATAGATGCCAGCAAGTGTAGACATTATGTAAATGAGGCACAAAAGAGGAGTTAAAGTGTTTGGTAAAGCAGACCAAGAAAAAAGCCTGTCTGGAGCTTAGACCACTGTCAGACCTTAGGCACCAAACAGCTAAATGATAGATTCTAGTTTCTGGGTGGTCTGCATGTGGAAGACTGCCAGTACCTTAGAAGGAAGGGTCATGGTCTCAGATAGACCAGCCCATTTACACGTAATAAAGTAAGGTAGAATGTCAGGGTCTAAAACCAAGGCAGAAAGTCAAGGTCTTGGAGACCTTGACTGGGGCTGGAGAGATTGAATGCTGAGTAGTTAAGTATTTGTACTATTCTAGCAGATGACCAGAGTGGGTACCCAACATCCATGTCAGACAGCTTACAACTGCCTTAACTCTGGTTCAAGGGGGTACCCTATGCCTCTGGTCTCCATGACACTCACATGCACACAATCAAGAAAACATAAAAATAAACCTTGAAAAGGTCAAGGTCAAACTAACAGCAGCAAGAGTAAATAATTTCATTCTTAATCCCCAGAATTTGCATTGGAGTCTCTGACAGGAGGTCAGAAATGGTTTCTTTTGAGAGTCTTTTAAGCCCTTCAAATCACATGAGAGCTGCTTGGTGTGTTAGGACTGGAGACAGAGGGCCCAGGTGTCTACATTTTCACAAATTTCCCAGATCATTCAGATTCAAGTGTTTGCAGACCACATTTGGAGAAAATTGCCCTAAATTGTCAGGAAGCACTTATTGTGGGATAGGGAACCTAGTGGCTACTGCTGTTGGGAGAGGAAGAAGGCATTTAGAATTTGAAAGTCAGACCTTCCTGCTAAAAGAAACATCTCTTATGCTCAAGAGTCCAGTTGTGTTTATCTGCATGCAAGAAAGCAGTAAACATGGACTGGTATGCACTGGCCTATGGTGCTGTAAACCGGCGAGGTTTTTCACCTCTCTAGCTTCCTGTGTTTATGACCCAAGTGCTTTTGTAATCCCTAAGGAACATTTATACTTTTTGTGTAAAACTGGAGGCAGAGGGTTCTTTTTGGCCTAATCCAAAGTACCCTTCCCTTTTCCTTCTCTCTTCTTTTACTTTCCATTTGTCATCTGCATGATTAATTTTCTTCTTTTCCCTTCCACTTCATAAATTGATTAGCTTGAGCTGGGCAGGCAGACTGCTGTCGTGCTAAGGGTTAACCAGAAGAGAATTACAAATGAACTATCTAGAAAGTTGATTATTAATCCAGCTAGAGAAGAAATATCCTTTTACTTAGCAAGAATGAGTATCCGAAGAGTGGCTAATATTGTTCAGGCGGTGGGGTGGAATGGCAGCGCTTGGTAAGTAAAACATAACCTTTTATATTCATTTCTGAACAGTAGAATGTTGACGTGTGTAAACAATTACATCTAATATGAATTCACAAGCTACTAGAACATTCTAAGAGGTTCCAAATGTTCTTGTCGGTGAGATAGATCCCTGTACACTCTGTCAGTAGAGGAAGGTCACAGAAAGTGTTTGCATGAGTGGATAAATATATTTAATTTTGAAAACATACGATTAGATTGGTGATTAAGAACAAGGAAGTGGGCATGGAGGAATGATTAGTAAGATAATCAAAGTCCAAACCTCAAGTAAAAGTAACATAAACTGAAGAATCCCTAGTGACAAACGTTCTCTCTCTCTCTCTCTCTCTCTCTCTCTCTCTCTCTCTCTTCCTCCCTCTTCTTCTCTTCCATTCTGCCTTCACCCCCACAAGAGCACATGGCATTAAATATAATTTAAAGTATAACATTCACATAAAGATTCACAGAGATATTTTCTAGACAATGAGGCAACAAAAACTGTCATAGGTTTTGATATTTTCAGGGTCCCAGGACTCATTTCCTTGCTGTGTTTAATTTAAAGTCCTTTTTAAAGACAAGCTTTTATTGTATCTGTGAATTGGAAGGGAAGAGAAATGAGATGATCTGTGCTATTTGTACAACGAAAATTAAGTGAAAAGGTAGGATTTTAATAATGTTCTTCCACCAAAGACTGCTCCTGTTGAAGAAGAAATTTTGATGTCAATATTCAATTCTATAAGGTTGAAATTTCACCTGATACTACAGAAATAAGCCTTTAAAATGTAATGCTGAGCATAATTAATATTCTCAAATGCTTGTGTGATAAATAATTTGAATATGAGACTATTATTCTAAGTCAGACAATTCCTTAAATTGCAGTTATGTCTGACAAATGAACACTTTTGAAAGTATGTTTTTAATGATAATGATATCACTTCAAATTAATATCTTATCAGTTAATGCTAAAATGAGTACAGAAGTCTTGTAAAATTATGAATTTCAAGTTGGAAGCATATGCTATGTGTGTGCATGTATCTGAATGTTTCTGAATGTAGGTAAGAAGTGTGTGTTCAGAGTGCCAGAGCACCGTAGGGTCCCACAAACTTGGCTTGTGTTTATTTCTCATGTCCTGGCCTATATTTAGGGCTGAAAACAGCAGAGCATAGTAATTGAAATAATAAGAATTTTAGTTAAATGTATGTAGTTCTTAGAGGTAAGTGCATGTCTTAGCTTACTTAATCCTCACATTAGCACTGTGGTTCTTGGGAACCTGTGAGGATTAAGGTGGATGCTAAAACAACAGTCAGGATAATTAATGATTCCTTAGCATCTGATAGTGGAAGTCTACAGAGTCAGGGTTCGGGAACTTGAATGTGTAAGAGGGGAAATACCTGAATTTGATATGCTTGTCTTGAAATTCAAAGACTTCGGTATAGGACCAGTGAAGAAGGGGAGAGAACTAACCACTGAGTTCTCTGCATTCATTAATTTTTTGACAAATGTTACTGTCGAATTTCAGTCATATAAATGAGAACAATTATATTGCATAGCATATTAAATACGTATACATTTATAAGAAGTAAAATGTCACTACAAAGTCTAAGCCTTGCTCAGTCTCGTCATGTCATGCCAGAGGCAGCCACTTTGAGTTGATGCTTCACTTGCTTTCTTCCTACACTTGACTCATATTTCATACTCATTGTGTAGTAGCGAGACCCCCACTTACTGCTCTTTGGATCCTTGACTTTCCACAATACTCTCATTCAAATAAACAAACCAAACATGGCAACAACAGCCCAGCATCAAGGTCTTCCCACCCAGAACCTGACTCTGCCCTGGCTGTAGTTCTTGCTTTTGTTTTCAGCCTTTCTGATCCACCTCCTGTACTGGCTTCCAGTTATGTCTTGTAGCCTCCAATGTAATTTTAATTTTTTAAAACTTTAATTTTAAACCCACCAGAGGCAGTGGAAAAGAAAGGATAGTGGGGCCGGGGGTGGGAGGAGGGTGGGAGGAGGGAAGTAGACCTGTTTAGAAAGGTTCGTTGGGGCAACTCCCATCTGTGTCGTCTGGAAATCAGCAGTTCAGTTCACAGGTTAGCAGCAGCAGCTCGATGCACTCACAAACACTTCACTGATATGTCAGTAGTCTAGTTTGGCAGAGTCGGGATAACAAACAAATCAGCAGTGGTGGCACTATCTAGCAGAGACAGCTAGGCCTCAGCCTCAGCTCAAGTCAGCAGGAGGGACCTAGAGGGACACCAAGAAAAAGTTCTCAGCTGTGCCTCTCTAAGTGAATCCAGAGACCAACAAGTTTTGCACAGCTAGCTCTATAAGTAAGCCTAGCTCAGCTTCTGTCACTGTCTGTCCAGTCTTATTTATACCCTCCAAACACCACATGTTCTCCATAGGTCTTGCCTCACCACGTATGTCTGTCTCAACTGACATCACTCTGTCAATCAGCCCTAGTCTGAGAAAGCGACAAGAAACCACAGCCCACCACCAGAAGGTTTTTGGTTTTTCTTTTTTCTTTTCTTTTCTTTTCTGTTCTGTTCTGTTCTTTTCTTTCTTTCTTTCTTTCTTTCTTTTCTCTTTTCTCTTTCTCTCTCTCTCTTTTTTGTGCGTTTCTCTCTATGGAGTTGCTACAAATATAGCTCAGCTATGCAATGTAAGGCAGACCAATATATGTCTCCCCTGTGTCTGCTTCAGTTAAACATGCCTTCACAAGTCTGCCCTAGCCTTTTACCTGTGTCCACTTGAGCTAAACATTCCTTGATGTGTTTCCCCAGCAAAACATCATCAACTGACTTTCCAAGGAACCCTTAAGGTTCCACTTCACTCTCACTTATTTCCTGTCCTGAGGTCTTTACAGAAGGCTGTCTTCTCCCCTGAACTGCACACTTCTCCAGTCTTTAGCAGCACATTTCTGATTCATCTGTCAGGTCTCTGTTTCAGGTCACAGTTTTCGTTAATTTAATCCATTAATTTATTATTGATTCATTTTCGTGGAAAGGGGGTAGATAATGGCCTTTGTGTACCACAGTGAACATCTATGGGTTGGAGACATGTTTCTAGAGTCTTGTCCTTCCTGTGGGTCCTAGGAATGGATCTTAAGTTGTTAGCATGTGAGGCAAGTGTTTTTAACTGATGAGACGTCCCAGTAGCTCAGGTTCTCATTTCAAAGTCATTTCTTCAGAGAAACCTTCCATGATCTTTCCATTTCAAGTGCTGTTTGCCCACAAAAACCTTGCCTACCACCCCTTTTGATTTATCAGATGTTGTCATTTTAAATGATCTAGTTACAGGTGTGATTTCTTTCTTTCTTTCTTTCTTTCTTTCTTTCTTTCCTTTGGAATAGCCTACTTTGTTGTTAGACTTTTCCTCATATGTCGTATACATGGTCTTGCATATCACAGTCTTCCTTAAGTACCTGTTACTATCAGGGAGGGGAGAGTAGAGAATGAGAAAGAAGAAAGGGGAGCCGAGCATGAAGGACTTCAAGTCTCTGATGGTGAAGCCGGTGGTCTGTTGTTCTGTTTGGACACAGTGTAGACAGAATTCTGCAATTTCATGTCAGCAAAGAATAAACTGAGGAGGTGGTACAGACACATGAACTCAGCTCCTACATTACAGGCGTATAGGGTAACTCATGACTGTAATCCTAATGTAGAAGTGCTCTAAGAGACTCCTAAAATCTGGGGGAACTTAAGAATCAATTGAGGAAATAAAGAGTCTTGAGGCCACTTGTAGGAGTTTTAAAGCAGGTGACTAGGATCCATGGTGGGAAAGTTGTCATGGTACAGTTACACAGCTTTGGTTGTTTTTCAGGAGAATTGTAGATAACAATTAAAAAAAAAATGAATAGAGAAAATGAAGTCAGATAGGTAGGACTTATCAAATGTGAGGATATACTTACATTGTATTCTCCATAAATCTTTGCTGACGTTTATGATTAAGACTTTGAGATTGTGCTCAGATGTGCTTATGATGGTGGTAGGAGAAAGGTGAAGTGAGGATGGTGAGGAGACTAAGTCATGTTTTTAAGCTCTGTGTACCACCTTATACAATTAAAATTTTTATTTGATTTAATGTTTGCTTACTTTTTCTCTATTGTTCTTTTATTTAAACAGATTTTTAAATACAGTATATTCTGATTATGGTTTCTATTCCCGCACTCCTCTGAGATCCCCCCTTACTATTACTTATTTGCTTATTTTGTGTGTGTGCTTATGCCACAGCAAACACTTGGAGGGCAGAAGATGACGTTCTTCTTGCCTACCATTGTCTGGTTCCCTAGGATATTTTTTCCTTGGGTTGTCAGGTTGGCAGCAAGCACCTTTATCTACACAGTCATCTCACCAGCCCATCTTATACAATTCTTGTGGGAACCTTATGACATAATGACAGTAAGGCTTTTGCTGTCATTGTTTCACAAGAGCTCAAACAGGATCTAAGACTAAAGTTATTTTAAAGAAATTCCTAGATACAGCTCTCTATGCAAAAAGAATATGCACTTACGCCTGAGCCTCCCTGAAGGCTTAGGTCAAAGGATGTGTTTGGTGGCTTTGGTAGATGTCTTGTATACATTGTCTTGACTTGAAATTCTATTTTTCTTTTATCATTTCCTAGAAATGCTAAAGTGGTTAGCAATTTCCAACAAATGGAACCAAATTGTCTAGATGCTTGTAATCAATGAAGATATACCACTGAGCTTGCTTTATGTTAAGGATTATTGCATGAACTTTAATGTTCAGGTCCTTGCCTAATATCTTAGAGCTCCAAAATAAGGCACAAGTGTTACTGGAAAAGAATGAAGCAGTGAGATCATGTGATAGATATCATAGGGTGCAGGTTCTAGGGTGCTTACCTATGTGTTCAGAGGAAGGCACTCAGGTGGATGGTTTTAAAGAGGACACGAAGAGTAAATGTGTTTGTGTCACATTTACACACACGGGCAGACAAGTAGCAAGTAGCAAATGGAGGGTTTTTTCCCCAGACAAATTCCAGGAACTATTTGTAATGATTACCTGAAAAGCTGTTGTGCATTAAGAAGGCCAGACTTCTGTGTTTCAGTTGGACAAAGGCTGAGAAGTGTGTCTATGCATGCTTGTTTGGGTTTGGTGGTAGAAGCTTCCTGAGGTAAAGAGAACCATGCATGCTAACCCTCAAAAACAGAATTTAAGAGAATGTAAGAGCTGATGGTACAGCCCTGTAACCCCAGCTACTCCAGAGCCTGCAACAAGATACCATGTTCAGGTCCTTTTGGGCTACTGAATGAGTTCAAGGCCAGCTTAGGTAAACCTAGTGAGACTGATGCGAAATAAAAGTAGAAAAGAGGGCTGTGGATGTAACTCACTGGTAGAACATTGCCTAGCATACATACTTAGCCTACATGAAGTCCAGGTTCAGTCCCTACAGCACACACAGAGAAAATGAGAGTACAATACCTAGACAGCAAGGATGTGGCTATATGTGAAGTAGTATATATCATGGTGCACCTATGCATGAGTCCCAATGAGCCATGGCCACAGCATGCAGAAGGAAGTTTGCAAGCTGTATTTGCCAAAATACAGTGGACTTCCTTGCTGTGGTAGTGAAGACCTGGCCACCAAGAGGAGAATGACTAAAATACTGAGCTATAGCAAATGAGTTCAGGGTTAATTCTTAAAAACAGCTATTTTCTGTGAGTCGCTTAGCTCCAAAGGGCCTTTTTCCCCTCTTGAAAACATCCATTCACTCACCTACTACACATCAGGTTGTAGCTCTCTATCCTAGGCCTCAAGGAGATGATCACCATTTTCTATTTGTCTCTGTCTCTACCTCTTATTCTGAGGATGGAACCCAAGTCTTTACACACATATGTTTATATTCAACCCCTGAGCTACATCCCCTGCCCCTAGAATCCAGGTTCTAGATGACTCCAGTTTATAAGAATCTTGCCACACATTTGTGGACAAGACAGACACATAAATTTATAAATGTTCAGTAATATGATAGAAGACTGATTAAATCAGCGATAAGAGTAATTGACTTGTCTAGGGTAGTCAGGGAAGGTTTTTACAGAGTACATGACAATTGTGGTAGAGTTTAAAGATTCACTATTATTTAATTGAACAGACGGTAGAAAAGACATGGCAGGAATGTAAGGCATAAAAGCTCTGAGAAGTGAATAAAGCAAGGTACCATTTAATTTCTCATTGAGAAAAATAAGATGTCTTTATGTATAGAGAGTGGCTGGTAGTGAGGAAAGACCATTTGAGCCCACTGAAATTTGGTTAGGAGATCTGAGTAAAGAGCTTGCTGTGAAATCACGAAGACCAGAGTTCAGATACCAGGTACCCATGTAAATGCCAGGCAAAGAATGCATTTGAAACACCAGCAGAGCTGGGTATAAGGGGAGGGCTGTGTGTGCATGCACACACAAGCGCGCGCACACACACACACACACACACACACACACACACACACACACACACAAATGGAGTTCATTTGTGTTGGTCATCTTTAGGGGAAAGGATTTGATATAGACATTCCATTAAGGGATGACTACTCCAAGATCTCTGTCTGTATATTGTCCAGTTGTGGATTTGTATGTTAATTACCATCGATTGTAAGAAGAAACTTCTTAGGTGAGGGTTGCATATGTCATTGGGAATTGTTTTATTGCTCTGTTCATTTCGAACAACAGTGGTACGTTTTTCTCTAGGGATCTATGTAGTCATAGGTCATAGGTCTTTGGCCTCATAAATAGTGTTAGGGGTGGGTACCATCTCTTATTGTGGGCCTTATATCCAAGCCAAAAGTGGTTTGTTATTCACATTAAATTTGTGCCACTGTTGCACCAGCCTATATTGTAGGCAGGTGGCTGTTGTAGGTCACAAGGTTTGTAGTTGGTGAGACTGGTTACTTTTCTCCTCTGGCTGTGTGTGTAGAGCCTCCCAGCACTATAAACAGTAGTCAGTAGAGGTGAAACTAATTGAGCACCAGCTAAATTTCTTAATGTTGGACCCCATGGTAAGTGGTGCCTTCAGCGATATGGTCTTACCATTTTGTAAAGTGTAACCAGTGGCAATGGCAATGACGTATAATGTTGATGGCATCTATGGGACTCCTTTAGCCAACAATTAATAAGATGTAACCTATTGCTGTGACTAGAAGTTTTACTTGGTAGCCCATGATGTATGTCTAGTTGGGGCATTGTCTCCACCATTGTAAGTTAACTCCATTTAAATTCCTTCTATATATGTACATATTTCAAGGAGCTTCTAGAGTAGTGGGTTTCCACACTGATTCTTAAAAGGCCTTTTGTATTATCCCTCCCTAGGAGGGATGCTTAATCTTGATTGCTGTTTAGTAAATCTGAATCAATAAACTCCAGGTTCAATAAGAGATCCTTCCTGAAAACACAAGGAGGAGAGCAATTGTGAGAAGACCTAGGTAATGGTCATCCAGCCTGCTTCTCAGTCTTGACTGGGAAGAAATGTAGTAATTTCGTTTTCTTTTTGTGGTGTTAAAGATCAAACCCAGGGCCTCACACATGGCAGACAAGCACTGCCTCTGTGCCACAACTCGAGATATTTGCAATTTTTAAAACAGTAGCCCCATGCTTCGGCTACCCACTAACCAAGCAAATCGATTTTTGGAAATGAGATACAGGTATTGATATATTTAAAGGTCTTTATCTCATTTCAAGATGCACCAACATTTGAAGCCACTGAGTGGTAATGATCTAAGATACAAAGACATTTCTTAATATGAGCACAGGTGCCAGGAAGTGAGACCAGAGAGATAGCACCCGACCAGGTCACACATGGGATGTAGGTTTACCAAGAGGTCAATGTACAGTCGGTGATAAAGAGATAACAAAACCCTTAAGGCAAGATGGTGACAAACTTCATTTCGGGATCACAATGCAGGTATTAAAAAACTGTATCCCCTCATCTCTCCCACCCCACCCCCAAGAGTGCTCAACTTGGAATGAGGAAAGGAAACTTTCATTTTGTATTTCTTATATTGCAATAAAAGCTATTAAAGATGAATGGACTTAAAGATTTCTCCAATTCTTATTATTATGCTACTTCCAAAAGTAAAGGCAATCCATATCCATGTAACGACCAAATAAATAAATAAAAATAATTATAAGAAAGAAAAGCACATCTCCCCCAAGATACTTATGCATATGAATACATGCAATCTTCCTATGAGTTTTGAATTCTGCTGAAGATGACTTTGAAGTGAGGCCAGGAGTATGAGAATCACACTCAAGGGTTTGAGCTGAAGAACAATATGACTCCAGACACCACAGAGCTCTGAACACAGGAAAGCTGCCCAAGGCGACTCCACACTGCTGACATGAAACTCTCCTCTGAGTTCCAGTGTGCATTAGCTGCTAGGAAAGGAAGTCGAGAGAAAAAAAACTGCAAAAATTTAATTAAATAATGTTTTACATATTTTTTCCTTTGGACTCAATTCAGTCACAAATGAAATAGCAGTTGCCTGGGATTTCCAAAGCATTAATTAATTCAAACAAGGAAAAAAAAATGAATCAGAACCAGAAACTTATTTATTATGCCCTTCTTTCTTTTAAGATCTCAAAAGTCTCAGGGTCTCCTGTGATCACAGGAGTTTGCATTTCTAAGACTTGGGTATATCCAATTTAAAATGGATTAAAACATCCTTCCAGACATAATAGTAAAGGGAAGATATTTGTTTTCATTAATTTTTCTTTACCATTCTTTTAGTGGAAACTTTTTTTCTTTTAAGCGACAGTAGTAAGACTTGAAAATAGTAACATTGCCAAGGATGGTGCACCTCTGAAAAGACCTTATAGATAAATTGAGCTTCATCCTCCTTGCACTGTAAAATGTGGATGACCTGTGTTTAGAGATGGTATCCATCACCTTTAGTCCCTGGCAGAGGAGAAAAAGAAAGGAGTACCTGTCCATATTAGCTGAGTTGGCTAGACAGCAGCATATTTGGGGGGGGGGGGCAGAAAAGAGTGAGATACACAGATTCTAAGTTCTAGTTCTGATTCTACTAGAGGTCAGTCTCACTATGGGCACTTCCTTCAGTCCACCTCTACTCTGTACCAGCAGTATAAAACAATATTGGTAATGTGTCAGTATTTAAAATCATTGCTGTTTCACAGTGTCCCACACATTGTGTCTTTTCATTCTTATTCACTCATCCTGTATTCATACTTTTCTTTCTTTATTCATTCATATATCTCTGAATAATGAAGAAGTGGAAAATGATTTGTACTTCCAGGAAGATTCACACTCTTTGAATGGAACCATCCTCTGGTGTCCGCTACGTGTCTCTGGTGCAATCTCTGCTGGTTGGACAATTCCAAGAGCTAGCTCCTGTGGGTGAGAAATGGGCACTGTTGCCATGGCTTCTCTTCTGATAGTGCAGTTCAGTTTCTGATCTCCTTTCTCTGTCACCCGTGCAACATCAGAGATGGATGTGGCCGTACCAAAATCTGCTCCAGCAATGTAATTTTTGTACAGAAGGTAACATGTATTTTGTTTATGATGAGAAGTCTCAACTTTCCCACTTTATCCATGTGTTTTGTTCTTCCCCTAGGGTTGTTTAATTTTTTTAAAAAACCTCTCAGACAGAGGCACTGACACATGCGCCATAATCTAAACTCCGCACTCATTTTGACTGATTTTTTTCTTTTTGAGTTTTTTTTAAGTGAATTCGTTGGATAACAATTTTTTTCTTGGATGACACATTTTTTTCTTTCTTTTCTTTTTCCTTCTCATTTTTACTATCACTCACATGCTGATTAACCTTTGTTCTTCTAGGGACAGTACAGGTTATGTGAGAGAAGACCAACAGACAGCAAGTAATCGCTCTGTCATTCGTGCATGTGCTCCTTGAAATTCTAGGCATCATCTTTAAGAATCAGCGCTATGTTTTACCATGTAACTAAGCATGCTGATTTCCTAGACAGTACATACAAAGAGTTTGTAAATACAGACAGTTAACAAAGATCATTACAATGATGTGCAACTCCAGCATTAAATAGGCTCCTGGATGGGTTAGATGGCTCGGCATGTAAGAACTGCACAAGCCTGAGCACTTGAGTTTGAGTCTTAGAGCTTCTAATGGAGGGGGAGAACCATCTCCTGAAATTTGGTTCAGGTGAACACTGTGCTGCGTCTGTGGGGGCGTGCAGTTACATACACAATAACAGCAACGCATAACATCTAAAAGGAAGCAGTCTCGTTACTGTTTGGTGTGATTTGTGTACGGCTAATGTCATATCACAGTTTTATCTTCTGGTTTTCCAGTTTCATTTCTTGCTAGCTTATCATAATGGCTCAGAGCGGTCACCATGACCATCCAGTCCTGAGCTGTCCCCTGAGCTGAGTGTCTGCTGGCCTGTTGATTTCTTGCCTCTGTACCACAACTGCTGTGCCTTCCAAACTTTTGTATCTGAATTTGAGTTTCCTATTTTTAACTTTGTTTGCAGACTCAAAGTTGTTATTTCTCTTTGATTGTTATTTTGGCCTTTAGCAAGATCAGCTCTCCTATACTCTAAGCTTCTACTTACATTTGGCTGTGACCTGCCAAATTAGATAAAAATAGGGAAAATATCATTAAACAAGCTTCTTCCATTGCTGAACACTGACATAGGTGTTTGGACAGTAGTTTCACCATTTATTTTTCAATACTTAAAACATTTATTTTTATTATTCTTAATTATGTGTGTATGTGTTCATGGGGATATGTGTATAAGAATGTAGTGACTGCAGAGGCTGGAAGCATCAGAGCCCCCAGCCCCTGGAACTGGAGTTAGAGATAAGTGGTGAGCCACCTGGCATGAATGCTAGGAATCTTCAGGAAAAACAAGTGCTCTTAACTCCTAAGCCATCTCTGCAGCCCTGCTTTTCAGTCCTTAAACAGTTTCTCCTTTTTTTTCAAGTAGCAAAGAACTAGAGTTAAGAAGTCAGCATATGCCAGGCGTTGTGCTGAGAACCTTACATATGCCCATTGTGTTTATCCCTGCAGTAGTGTAGCAAGGTGTACCATTTGTACACATGAAAATTTATAGACTCAGAGAAGTTGATTAACTTAACTGTATTACTGATAAATGTTAGAAGCAGAATTTGAAATCCGCCTGCCTCTGCCTCCTGAGTGCTGGGATTAAAGGCGTGCGCCACCACTGCCCAGCGAGAAACAAGCTCTTAAGACCTTGAGAAATTTGTTTGGGATCTGCTTCCGTTCTGATTCTCACCATCACCACAGTGGTACTGCTGGTACACTGCGAAGGGAAGGGGTGTCAGCAGCTTGGTATTCAGGACAAACAGATCCTGAAAGGACCTTCACAGCTCTCGGCCAGGAAGGAGCACCCTCCTCCTGTATGCAGTGTGAAGCTTTTTAGGGCTCGCCGATCCCAGAATCCCAAGGGCACCTTTGCTGTGTTTCTCATATCAGACATATGATTCATGATTTGTGAAGAAGTAGATGATCTCTAGGAGCATGGCACTGGCTGCTTCTTGGGAAACCAGATGTTAACCTATTTATATGCTTCTAAATGAGACAGGATCTTAGAGAGCGATCTCTGAAGTTCCTCTTCCCAGGTTCAAATCCTAACTCACTGTGGGTATATACTCAGGCAAGTTCATACATGTATTTGACTTCTCTTATGAATGAATATTAGGGATAGTGGCTATAAACTTTCTCCTAGGACTTACTCCTACATGATTTGTTTTTAGAACCAAAGAAGTTAATGTATGTAAAATAATTAGCATAAAACTTGTATAATATGTGAGTTACAAATATTAGCTATTAAGATCCTAATTTGAATTTTAAACCATTTTTTGAAAACTCAATGTTGGTGAAAATTAACAGTCTCTAAAAAGCAGAAGCCTCCATTAATCAATATATTTCATTTTTAATCTAACAAATAATGAATACCATTTCTTATTTCTGTTTTTCTTTTTCTTAAAGTCTACTCTCAAGTTGAGAGTGACCTCACTGTGAATTCTTTAATTGTTTTTTTTTTGATCTATTTCTTGGACCTAAACATATAACAATCTAAAATTTCAAGATTTTGTTTAGAGTGGACCCAAGCTCCAGGTGAAGGGTCATGAACAGCATCTCTTCACCTTGAGATAATATCCTCCATGTTGTGAGCATGTCCTGTACTGTTTTAAAGTGTGAGCTTCCATTGGGCAAATTGGATAACAGTGTAGTCTTGTTCAGCAGCTGACTTAAGTGTTGAACCATCATTCCTTGTTCATCTGCTACTTTACTACTGGGAGAAAGTGGCAAATAGTACTGAACTACTCCCTCCTCTGTGGTGTGAATGTGCAAAACAAAGATAAAAGCTATGTTTTCTTCGTGGAAGGGTGTGGAAGCAGACAGTAATTTCAAATAGAAATAATGAGGCTTCCAACTGCTATTGAGACTCCCAATGAGGACACTGTGGCCGGCAGAGGAAGAAGGAGAGAAGTTCATTTCTGAAATAGAGGTATTGGAGTCATCATTTAGACTGTGCTGTATGTGCAGGTGCCTGGGATGCTGCTGTTAATGGTGATGTGACTGTTGGACAGAGATGCTGTCTGCATATTTCCATGATGGCTCCAAGAGGAGCAATACCTGCAATTAGCAGAGTAAAAATCCAATGTTCTGATAGACAAAGACTTTTGCTTCTTGGGTCTGTTGCTTCTCTGTTATACCAAAAAATTTCGAGAGTTGGCTTATTATAATAGTGATTTATCATTTTTGACTAATGACATTGACTTAGAGGAAAAGTTATCAGATTCTGATGAACATGTACCGAGCTGTTTTATTACCCCAACCAACCTTCCCTTAACCCCCACCCCACCCCCACCATGAAGCATTGTTTAATCTTGCTGTCACCTTTGGGTGGTATTTAAACATTTATTTTTAAATTTTTGGCTCAGTGTGTATATGCCTGTTAGTGTGCCTGTGTGCACCTGTGTGGGCATATGTTTGGACTGGGGAGGGACAGAGAGAAAGTGAAAATTTGAGGGGATAGAAGTCAGTGATATTTTATACAGAGGAGTGGAAATTTAAACTGAAAAAATAAAAGGTTTTCATCCACAGTTAGAAAAATGAAGCTGGCTGCATGATACATATTCCTACAAAGAGGATTTATAAAAGTAATGTGGAAATTATAAGAGCGAGCAGACTTTCTAGAAATGGGAGAAAAAAGACATGATTGAAAAAGCTGGGCAGAAGCAGGGAAACCACTTTTTGACCATAATTTGAAGCATAGTGCTCAGCTGGGATAAAGTTTTAACAAAACAGGCTGGGCCATTTATAGATTACAACACTTTTAATTTTGCCAGTGTTACAGAGTGTTGATGTTGATAAAGAATTTATTGATGCTGTCTCAGTTTCCCCGCGTGGAGAAGTGCTCCAGGGTGATTAGCCTGCCTGGGGCTGGTAACCAGAAGGCAGACACTGGGTCCCAGGCTTTCTCAAACAGCTGCAGGTTGCCATTGCTGAACTTTCCCTCTCTGTAGAGAAACCCCAGTGACCAAGGGGGATGTTCTCTTCACGTTTTTATTTCTTTTGAAAAGTCTTTTGTGGTTTTTGCCAACATCAACATCTTCGTGTCTGGTTGGTTAAATTAACACTACTTTCAAAGACATGCCAGGGCCTAAAGTCGCCCTGCTACATACAAATTTGTGCAATAATTTAAAAGCTCAATCATTTATTGTGTTAATTTTATGCTTCAAGACCAGGGTCTAAGACCCAGAGGACCTACCTGGTGTTCAGGAAGGCATGCTTAAGGGTCAGGCCAGGACTTTGAAAAGCAAGGCCTCTTGCCAAACAGCTGGCCCTGGCTGAGGTTTGCTTTTTGTCCCATGTACAGTGACCTTTTGCCAGCACAGTCTGTCACCTATTGCGCCATCTCGCAGGAGTCTTACTCATCCCTCTGCCTTGCTGCAGGCAGTTGACATGGGCGACAGCGGTTGGCCTCACCCACAGCTTGATGTAGCTGGAGGCTGTGTGGAAGCTTGCGTGCTGCCCTTTAAGTGTAGGTTTTTGAAATCTTTCTCTGTGTTTTCTGTTACCATACAAACTAACGTGCTTCACTATTACACCTGCATGTGTACTTTGTTACTGTGCATCTCCTTCCCCAACAGAACACACCGGTACATTTCTGAATTTTGCTTTGCTTAGAACTGTCATTTTGTGGTATCAGTTTGGTAATAAGTCAGTATATTTAATTTAATTTATTTAATTTTGAAAATTTTATTAAATTTATTTAATTTTTCTTAGTAAGTATAATTATGGGCTTTTATAAGTTAGTTGGGAGAATAGATTTGAAGAAAAGGATAAAATACAGTCTTTTTCATTTATTTTTTTCCCACTTAAAAGTGTTCCATGATTATTAGGGAGAATCAGAAAGTATAAAAAGAAAGCTAAAAACTGAGGAAACTCCTAGGGTGATATTGAGAAATAGTGCAGTGCTTAATATAATATATTTTAGGAGATTTTATACTTAGGTATTCATATTTATAGAAGAAAATGAACTACTATTGAACATTGATATTTTGTAAATTTCTTCAGTTTGAAAAATAAATCATTGTTCTATGCAGTTACTGTGAAGGGATTATAAAATATGGTAAAAACAAAAATAATCTTGAAATCTTAAGTTAACTACTCAGAGATTTTAATGGTTATCATGCTTTATTTCTTCCCCTTGCAAATTTTTTAATAAATGTTTTTTATAAGTTGCATTGGTCATGACAATTTGTCTATCCTTTATTTCATTTTTATTTATTTACTTGTTGACACAGAGTTTCTTTGTGTAGCCCTGGCTGTCCTGGAACGCAGAGATCTGCCTGATTCTGCCTCCTGAGTTCTGGGCTTAAAGGTATGTGCACCACCACCACCCAGATCCCCTTGCAAAATTTACATTATAAAATTCATATAACTTCATCCTTCAGGCCAGGTGACTACACTGACACCATTTCATAATCAGCCAAGCCATTGTTCTTTGGAGTTACATTCTAATTTATTTATTTTTTTGTGAGTAAAAATATATCCACAAGCCCACTACCATGTCCAAAGAATAGAATTTTGGTAACAGCACGTATTGCCACTACGTGTGAGCTACTTTTTGAATATTAGCACCTCATTAGCATTTCCCCACACATTACTAAATGCTCT
The DNA here is from genome assembly GCA_019843965.1 of Rhynchomys soricoides. Lineage (NCBI taxonomy): Eukaryota > Metazoa > Chordata > Mammalia > Rodentia > Muridae > Rhynchomys > Rhynchomys soricoides. The sequence continues at coordinate 10,722,901 of JADRCH010000042.1, forward strand.
TCCTCACAAATGACTTTTCTAAATGAGTGCATAATCTGTAGAAAAGTAAGAGGTACTGCACATGAGAGGTTCAGAGAAGGTATAAAAAGTCAAGGAAAACAACTTGCTTCATTTGGTACCATCTACATGTTTTGATTTGTAAAATTTCCTACCTGTCTATCTGTCTACTTTTCAAATCCATCATCTACCCTCTGTTTATTGATCACTATCAATCATTTACATTTATCTATACTCTATGTATTTATTTAAAAAATAACAATAGGATCAAATAGTAGGAAATGTTTCATTTTGTTGTTTTATTTAATGGTCTATTATTTCCATGATGCTACATGCTCATTAGCATGATGATAGTTTTCCTTTTATTAAATAAAATTATAATTTGAGAAAAGCATCATTTATGTGTGTGTGTGTGTGTGTGTGTGTGTGTGTGTGTGTGTGTCAGAGACAACCTGAAGGAGTTCGTCTTCTCCTTCTGCCTTGTGGATCTGGGGGATTGAGCTCAGGTTCTCAGGCTCAATGGCAAGTGCTTCACCAGCTGAGCCTTCTCACCAGCCCTACTTGACTGTTTTTCAATATTTCATGCTGTCCTATTGTGGGCATTGCACAGGTTTGCTGATAGCTATAGTTAAGGCTACTTCTAATTTTCTGTTGTTATTAGCAACATCTTGTTAAGTCCCCCCACAGCTCAATCGCTACATACACCTGCATTTATTTAGTCAGTTTAATTTCTCAGAAATGCATTGCTGGCTGATCCTCTTTAGAGAAGTTTGACATGTATTTCCAAAATGCCCTCCAGAGAGGCTCAGTCAGCCCACTCTTAGGCCTAGTGTGTGAGACCACTTCACCATATCTCTACCAACACACTGTCACTGTTTTAACCATGCTCAGGGGAATGTGTAGAAAATGACAGGTCGTTTTTTAGAATAATTTACATTTATCTGAGTAGCAATTAATGGAGTACTTCATTTTCTGGATGTCTGAATGTCTTTCTTTTAAAAAATACATGTGCTCATGTTGGTATGTTATCAGATGTTGCAAGGATCAATGAATAAATACATATATACATATATGTAAATATTTTGGATAGCTGAGCAAAAAGAAATATGTTAGACAAATGAATATTAGCTATTGATTCTTTTTTGTAAGAGATATTTACTTATATGTTAAACATCTTACATGGTGAAGATGCTTTTGCTTTTGTGTTCTTCTTTTGGAGGAAGGGTCTCACTATATTCTTAGATGGCCTGAAGTCCCTGGGCTCCGGGGATGCGCCTATTTCAGACTTCTGAGTATCTCAACCATAGAGCATACAATCGATGCCAAAGTAGAACTGATTGATGATTGATCCAACCATATTACTCTTACAATACTTTTTTTTTAAAAAAAAACAAAACAAAACAAGGTCTCCCCATGTAGCCCTGGCTGGCTTGAGACTCACTATGTAGGCCAAGTGATCTTGAAATCACAGAGATCCTTCTAAATGCTGGGATTAAGGTGTGTACCACCATGGCTAGCACAATCGTCTTTGCAGGGTTTCCCTGTATAGCCCTGGCTGTCCTGGAACCCATTTTGTAAACCGGGCTGGCCAGCCTCAGACTCACAGAGATCCGCCTGCCTCTGCCTCCCAAGTGCTGGGATTAAAGGCGTGTGCCACTATGCCTAGTGTATATTCCATTTTAATGTTAAATTTATTATAAAGTTCTTAGAGACACTTGGATCTACTTCTCAATTTATTTTGTTTAATCTTCCTAGTCTTTGAAAAACTTTAATGAATAGATTTCATATTATTTGAGCTGAATTACCATCAGTCATAGTTTTTCAGTACTGGAGACTCAACTTATGTCTTCAGTGTGCTGGGAAAGCACTAAACCACTGGGCTACATTTCTGCATCTGCATGAAGCCCTGTCATGTGACCAAATCTCTTTCTCTGGTTCCCTTAAAATAACTGCTTAGATTTGCAATTTTGATAGACTTGTATAAAAATTGTAAAACAAGCTGTGATATAATCTTTTCAATTTAAATAAAAATGAATTCCTAGATATTCCAAATCTAGTTCCCTCCTGTAGGATGTGGTGAAGGATCTCTTGAGCGCATGAGTTGTAGGCTAGCCTAGATTATGGTACAGAGTAGCAAGCTGCCTGCCCGGGTGTCTGTGCAGATTCATACTCTTAACAGTGGTTTCAGACTGAGGGGCTCTGGACGGCTTCTTATCTGGCCCCATAAACCCAGTGCCACTCTCTAATGAGTTTGGAATTGGTGTGTTGTTGAAAAGAAACATTTACACACTTAGAGTGTGCTAATATTTTCTAAGTGTGGAGGAGGTAGCATGTCAATCTTGCTGTGTGGAGAGTGAAACCCTCCCTCCTCCCTTGCTACAGCTGTGAGACAACCAACGGAGCTGGGGCATGGTGCACTTGGGTGGAGTCACATGTGCAATACAGCAGATAACAACAGGAATGAAGAACCCCAACAATTGTTATTTTAGGACCATGTCTTCTTGGGGCAAGCTTTTCTGTATCTTAACTTGTTTCATACTTATGACGATAGTTGTGATCTTCTGGTAAGAACAAATGTTACTTTGCTTATGGAGTTTCCTGCCTCCAAAGTGTCCCCTTCCCCCAAATATTCCTGCCCTCTGCTTTCATGACATATCTGTTCTGAGACCTCCATTCCATTCTTTTGGAGTTCTTGTTCCCCTGTGATACTTTTATGAGATAAGTTTTGACAAAGCCTGTCTGTCCTCTCCCTATCTGTAACTTGTGTTAGTTCTGCATATGTGAGGAGCCAGTGTGTTCATTAGTGTGAGCCTGCAAAGTTTGAAGAGGTTTTGACAAGTGTTTGTTACTAGTATGTTTCTTTTTCATATAAATTTGAGGTTTCTTTTTCAAATAAATTGACAGACTTTTTCTCAATAAAACCTTATGACAGCAGGAATTGTTTGAAGTTCCAGAATATATTTTCAAGCTTCACTCCTGAAATCCCCTGTTAGTCACAATGTTGAACTAACTTTTATCATATATATGGATGTTTGGTTGCATGTATGTATGTGCATCATGTGCACGCATTGCTTGTGGGTATCAGGAGAATGTGTCCGATCCCCTGAGACTAGAGTTATAGGCTGTTATGAGCCACCGTGTAGGTACTGGGACTGGAACAACCCAGGTTCTTTGCAGAAGAAGCCAGCGCTCTGAATGGCTGAGCTGTTTTCCTGTAGATCCCAACATTAATAACTATGTAAAGTACTTCAATCATATTGTGGCAGATTGAAGCAGAGGCTGCGAAGTAAATCAAAGTGCTGGCTATGAAAAAATATAACAACATTAACACTGAATTATAATTTTTCTGTTTTAAAAACGTATCCCATATGTTATTTGAAGTACCATATATTGCGTTGCTGTAAAGTTAATTTTTAAAATTAGTTTAACATGCATAATCACAATTTTATCTGACAAACCACTAAGAATGAAAAAGAGTGGAAAGGAAGGCTGCAGACCTGGGAATAGGTGACAGTGTAAGTCAGAATCTCTGCTGTCAGAAGTGAAGATACTGATGAATTGAGAAGTCAGGTCGAGTCCCTCATTTTGGCAGCATCTGAATAGTTTTCCTATGTTCTTAGTAGACTTCTGTGGGGTTTCAACATTTCATAAATGTTAAGTCTCAGATGTGTGCATAGAAGGCTTAAGACAGTGAGGGATAAAAGATCCTTGAAGAGCTGAGAGAAAAAGAGCTGGCTTTCTATGCTTTAAGGTAGCGTCCCACACGTGTGACGTTGTGAGAGGGTTTGGAACAGAGGCTGGGGGTGGGGTTGATTGAGTTGACTATGGATCAGAGATGTGGTATTTACATTAGTCAAGATAGGTGCCCTCCTCCCTCCTGTTCGCCTCCCTTCTAGCCCCTTTCCTTACTTTCCTGCATTTTCTATTCCTTTCCCTTCCTTTGCGGATTCATCCCTCCCCTCCCCTACTCCTCTCTTTCCCTCCACCCTCTCCTTTTCCCCCTCCCTTTTCTTTGCTTTCTTTCTTCCTCTCCTCTCCTTTCCCTTCTTATTCCTTCTACCTCTCCTCAATCCTCTGTTTCTCCCTTCTCTTTCCTCCCACCCCTCTTCTCTCCCCATTTCCTCTTCCTTCTTTCAAGCACAATTACACTACAGTACGTAGGATGTTGCATATTTTTGAAAAGTGTGTGTGTGTGTGTGCATGTACAAATCAGAGAACAACTTGCAAGTGATATTAGTCTTCTCTTTCTACTGTGTGGGTCCAGAGATAGAACTCAGGTTGTCAGGATTGGGAACAAGTGCTTTGAGCTGCTAAGTCATCTCTCTCTTTGTATGTATGTATTTATTTACAATTTATTTTGTACATTTGGGTTTGAAAATTTCAAAATTAAGCACATTTATACCATATAATCCCAATTCTTGAGATAAAAATTGGCTAGTCACTGGATGTGCTTCTGGAAATGGTAGAAATTCACCAATTAAATGTGCAAAGGCAAATAATTACTTGTAAGACTCACTATTCCCTAGTAGGAAGAGAGGTTTACAGATGACAATAGTTGTTGAAGTGGGATTCTTCATTTATTTGGGGGTGAGAGAGTAGCACAAAGAAGGAAGTTAGACCCAAGGGATGAGAAAAAAATTCATGAGAGGAAGAGTGGGCTGTCTGCTTTGGACACATCTATAATCTATTGGTTTGTATACAGAAGTGAGCATCATGACTTGTCCTTGGAGGCTGTTACTGAATACAGAGACTGTATGGACCATAGCTCAGAGGTTTGGTGTCATTACTAATATTTTGTGGTGAGACTGTATTTTTGTGTTCTGCTGCTTGTGGATGGCATATGTGCTATCACACTGCAGGGAATGGCATTCTGGACACTGTCATCCTGCCCCATCCTTACCCCACTATGAACTACATTTGTGAAGACTTTTGAGAAGGTCTATGCATTTGCCCTGCCTTGAGAGTGCAGTGCCCAGCTCCGTGTGACCAGGACCCACTGTTGCTTCCTTGGAGTCAGCCACTGTCTCTCTATGCTGGACTTATCTTTCAGTGAACCTTGAAGAAGTGGTCTTTCCGACAAAGTCTACTCTTAGCTATCAGTCTAAATCTTTGCTAATGCGTGCTGTCCTTTCTTACAGTTGCTTCTGATTGATTGTCCCTCGATTGAAAAGCCTGCCATCTGACCCCGCTTTCCTGTTCTTTTTGTTTCTTTCTTCCCAAGCTATTCATTTATCATCATTTCTTCTCTCCTAGAACATACATGCACACTATTACACTATTTTTAAAAGTCTTCCATATACTTTGGTATAGTTTAGTACTCCACATGGTATAATTAGATAAGGGGACCGGACTTATTAATTTACTTTTTAAAAAGTTCTGTGTTACTTACTATGGTCATTTTGAGTAATTTGGCATTTGCGATCACTATCTGTACTAGATTTAATAATATAGATTGGAAGCTCCGGGTTTATATTGGTGATGTAAGCGTGAGAAACTAATTAATCTTCAGAACCCATGTTTGTTTTTTTTTTTTGTTAAAAAAACACTAACAAATCTTGAAAAACAAAGGCAGGCATGGTGGCACCTGCTTGCATTCCCAGGTTGGATCTCTGGGCAGGTTGGCCAGCCTAGCTTACTTGGCAAGTTCTAGGTCAGTAAGAAAGCCAATTTTAAAAAGCAAAGGTCAGAGCAATGAGGTTGTTCAATGTTACCAAGCCTGATGACTTGAATTTGATCCTTGGAACCCACTAGTTGGAGAGAATCTCACCAACAAACTTGTGCCTGAATACATGCATGTAAGCACACACACTAAATAACTAGAATGTTAAAAGAAAAAAAAAAAGGACCAGTAATGCCTGAGGAATCACAGTTGAGGGTGTCTTCCTCATGCTCCTAAACAGAACAGGCACACACATTTACACACACACACACACCAGAGAGAGAGAGAGAGAGAGAGAGAGAGAGAGAGAGAGAGAGAGAGACAGACATACAGTTGCACACCACACAAATAGATCAATCAACCATCCAATCAAACATTATTGAATTAAAGAGATTTTTGTCTTAGGTAAGTTTGTAATATTGACCAATCAAGGAAGCAATATAAACCAATTAAAGTAGTGCGAATGACAGAATATGGAGTTTAATATGTCATTTAACAAATACTCTTATAATAATGATAGCTAAGATCCATACTTATCTCTGGACAAGATACTGTGCTGAAGATGTGTAAGCATGGTGTATAGTTTAATATTTTATGCAATTTCCACAAGCTATGTTTTATTATATTTTATGATTTTTGGTACAGAATATATGACACAGAGGTCAAGTACGATCTCAAAGCTAGTAGGATAAGAATGAGTCATAGCAGGCAGGCTGTTTAGAATGCTAGGCTAGAGAGCCTAAGTGTGAGACTTCGGTAGGAAAGGATGTGTAATGATGGCCTCCACTGGAGTTCAGAGTGAAGTCAAGACCACATGTAGATGAACTTAGGATGTGTATTGCACAGTATTTCCATCTACGCATGTATCCATTCATTCTTTGGAATTTAGGGTTTCTTATTAGGTGTTCACTGAACACATACTAGATGTCTGCCATGACCTTGGGGACACATCTGTGAGCAAAAGAGAAAACCCATCCCCCAGGAGCTTACATTGTAAGCAGAGAGAAACAGGCAATGACAAGAAGGCAACCTCAGAAAATAAAATTCTGTGGGGTAGAATAAAACAAGAAATGAAGACAGAAAGAGGAAGTGTTTAGGCATATGGAAACAAGAATTCCGGGGAGAGGAGCTGCCAGTGCAATGGATCCCTCCCCTAGGAGGGGTAGAAATGAACCCAGCATATTCCAGACAGGTGAGGGCCAGAGAGACTCAAGTCAAGTGAGTAGGGGGAAGTAATAGGAACCAGAATAAGCAGAGATATGAAACTTGACATGTGGAATTTTTTAGTTATTTTAAAATTTGGTGTACAAAATATTAGATTATACTGTAATGATTCATATATATATGAATGGTGGGCATCCTTATAAAAAGTTTTATTTTATTTCTTTTACTATGTAATGGAAGTAGCCTTGAGTTTCTGTAATCCTTCTGCCTCAGCCTTCCAAATGCTGGGATTAAAGACATATGCCCCATGCCTAATTCCTGCCAAGGGCTCTAAGAAAGGCTAAAACGGCTCTGCACTTTGATGAAGGTTGCAGGTGTTTTGATGGTCTATTCTCTCACACTCGTCCTGAAAACTTGGTACTTGTGTTACACTTTATTTTGATAGTGGGTTAGGAGTGGAAAAGACATGGAAGAAGCAGGGCTGTGGCTGTAGTCCAGAGGAAGAACCCTTACCTGTGTGTAGGCCCTAGCATTGCAAACTGACAAACACCAAACCCAATGTAATAACCACAAAACCCAGATAGAGAGCTTGTAGATGTACCAATGTACAGAAGAACCCCTGCCCTGTTAAACAGTGATTCATCGACAAGAGCACATTTTCCTGGCAAATTTGTACAGAGCCAAATGTAGAAGGGAACTGTGATAGGCCATAGCTTATGAAGTAATTTGTTCTCTGAGCCACTGAATAATAAAAACAGCAAATTTAGGCCCAGATATAAATCTTCGTCTTGCAATTTGCTTGCAGTGTTCCTTCTCAATATCAGTCTCTTGTCTGCAAATTGGATATAATGTTCCCTATAGCTGTCATAGACTCGGAAAGATTAAGTAAGAAATCCCTTTCATTTCTTTCTCTACTTGAATTCATTCTTTATGACACAAGAAGCACTTCTATATGTGTAGGTTGGTGGAATTGTATGTAGATCATTTTATAATTGGCTCCCTTTGCAGGATGTCAGGAGGTAAGAATGGAGAGACCTCTCTAGCCATCCCAGCAGCTGATTAAACACTGTGTGGGAGTACAGGGAAGTGGGAAGGATGGCAGATGAAACTCTGGCAAAGAGAACACAGTCTAATCCCAGAGGACATTTGCAACAACCGCCTGGACCCTTTGGCTGGACTCAGAGCAGCCCAGGGCAAGAGGCCTGCCCCTCAGCACACCATCCAAGCTGTGTGTGTTAAGGCCTGGCTTTAATGAAGTCATGACCACTTGTTCAGCTCTGCATATGGCTGAATGTGATTCCCAGCTGCCCTGTGGGTTAAAGTGTAAACAATGAGTAGATTGTTATGTTCTCCTATTAAGCTCTGAGTGTGATCTCATGTCTGTGCCACATATGTCTACCACTGGAAATGTCCCTGCTCCTGATCTCATGAAAGGGAATTAAAGCTGTGTCTGAAAATGTCTGAATCCATTAGTTTGAGGACCTTTTGTTCATGTTTTTATTGAAAACAAAGAATGACATAGAGGTATAAAAAGTCACGAACATCATCAATAGGTGTCAACATGCCACCAAACAGATAATATGTGCTAGGATGAACATTTTTTACCTCAGGACTAAGACATCCATACATCTGGCATTTTCTCAGAATACAACACCCTTGTAGTCTACAGTCATAAAGAAGGCTGAAAATTCCTTGTAGTCTATAGTCATAAAGAAGGCTGAAGGATCTGAAATGTGTACAGTGCTGGACAAGTCACAAGCCATCTGAAGAACTGATTCTGTCCAATTGCTAGCATGTTGATTAATTACTGTTCTAGTTTTTGTTGTTCTGTATTGATCAGAAATGCTATTGTCTATGCATGTGTTTACAATTGTTAAGTGTAGCATATGTGTGCTTGTCAGTGACATCCTTGAATGTCAGCCCTATAGCCTTCTCCATGGTTTCAGACAGGATCAGGTACATCCAGCAGCTACATACAGAAGGCTAGCTGGCTTACCAGCTCCTGGGGTTTCAATTGTCTCTGCCTCCCACTTCACTACAGGCGGTCTGGGATTACAGATGCATGCATTACTGTGTCTGGCTTTATGTGTATTCAGAGTACTCAAACTCAGGTCTCTACACTTGGACAGCCAGCACTTTACCCACGGAGTCATCTCTTCAAGCCCTGGAATGATGTCTGTGCTGTTGCTGTTTTATATTACAAATGTTTCAAATGTTGATATGATGAGAATGCTAAGTGAAGGCCAGGGATTTGAAGTTCTCTAGAAGGAAACTTTTATTTTTGATAATGTCAATTCACATTCTAGATAACACAAGGTATTTATCTGAATTTGTTACTTATTCTTAGTAGCAGTTCAGAAGTAAAACCATCCCCATTCTACCGATGAGGAAGGGGAGGCTGAAGAAATTTGAATAACCTCTTGAGGTTGCAAAAGACTGGTTTCTTACTAGGGTGATCTAAACTCTCTCCAAGTTGATATTCTTGCTGTGCCTCACTGCTTAAGTCTTTCCTAAATTCTATGCAAGGTGGCTTCCTGATCTCTAAACTTGGTAGTAGTTCTGAGTAATAATCCTCATATTACTTTCATTGCTGTTTTCCATGTGTGTACATGTGTTCTACCTTTCCCATTGATGTTATGTCTGTTAAACCGTGGGCTCTACCTGTCTGCCATGAAACTGTTATCCCTATTTACAGATGGGTGGAACAGACAGAGGGGGTGTTGATTTTCCAGGTCAAACAATTCTCAGAGACAAACCTAGAAATGTCTTGTCCTCAGTTTGGCAATCCTGTTCAACCTTTACTGTGTATCCCCAGGGAGGCTGACTTTAATACAGAGAACGGTGACTGTACAAGTGTCAACATATTACATTAGCCAGTCTAAGGAGGAGTGTTTTTCTTTCCCTAAATATGCAAGTCTTTGGGAAATTCCCTTGGGGGTAGGGATGGGGCTTATACTGCAAGTCCTGCTACTGTATCCAGGGAAAGGCTATTCAGATAGAGTTATTATTGTTATGGATAAAGTGTAAAGGATTCCTGCTGGGGTCTGTTAGGCCAGGGCCTTGCTTTCAGAGCTTTTAAAAATTCTCCAGCTTAATTGAACAGAGAAGTTTGGGGGAGGAAAAAGAGTTAGGTTTGAAAGGGAAACTTTTCTTAAAGGTAATGATTACAAATACTGCATGCTAGTAGAATCCTTTCAAACCACAGAGTAAGGAAAGCAGTTAATCCACCTATGAATAATTCCTGCTGTCTAGTAATAGGGAAGCCTGGTTCTGTAGTGGGTAGGTATGGTTTCTCTTGGGTGTTTATGCTGAGGCCACCATGAAGTAGCTGTAGAACTGGCACAAATTGCTTCCCTTCTCTGATCAGCTCTCACTTGGCAAGCAAGATAGGAGAGTTTGACAACTTGTTTTGGCTTATTTTGTTTTTTTATTGTGAGACAGAGACTCATGGAGATTGGCTTTAAGTTGGCTATGTAGCTGAAGCTGGACTCTGTTTCCTGGGTGTTTTAGGAAATTTTATGTGTACTTTTATCTTTCAATGCTTATTTCTTGATGCCAATTATTGAAAAATTAAATGTTAAACCATGTTTCTGATAAGAATAAGCAAAGATATAGATACTTGCTGCCAAAAATAACTTTTAGCAACAAAAGTCCTTAAAAGTAAGGTCTTAACCTGGTTTTAAGAACCCTGCCCAGTTATGAGTTTATAAACTATCCTCAGGCTAAGCTTCAGACATTATCTCTTCCACTAACCTCTGTCTAGCCACAGGCCATATTTTTAACAATGGGAATCTGCCTCTACATCTCAAACAATGTTTGTCTTTATTTGCTTAAACACTTTTTAAGGTCACTAGACCATATGTCAGATCCTGAGGCTGGAAGGCCCTCCTTCCTTACTGAGAAGAGGGCCTCTCCACTGTAGACTGTGCAATTCATAAACTCTCTTTGTGTTAGCAGTGGGACCATGGAGTTGGAGAAGGTCTGGGAGGTGCCTTCACTTGGACTTGGCTTGTTATGGAAGTGACTTAACCTGCTTTATCTGTGGACTCCAGAATTGTGTCATGTACATATGTATCTATCTTTACCCGGTAATTAATAAGAGAATGGCAAGGATACTTGGGTTAGGCAGCACTTTTCTTATCTACAGCCTTGTGCTCACATGTTAGACTGGCAAGGTGCCTAGGCTTCTGGGCACCTCCATGACAAGAGAGATAGGTGCTCTGGGCTGTTCCATGTGGCCATTACCACTCTGGCAACTTCTGAATGAGATATGTGATGTTGCTCCTTACAGGGATGTGAAAAGGTCCATCTTCTGAGAAGAGTCAAAGTGCATATTAATCTCTGCTTTCCAGGGAATGTTTGTGGTGTAGAAGGCCTCAGCTCTGGATAGCTTTCTCTGCTTGTACTGTCAGGTTCTTTCTTGATCTCCCTCTTCCTTAAGCAAGGTTAGGCACCCCATAGTGTTTCTGTATATGCTTGCTGTATTTTACCTCCTTCTGGAGAATTAGCATGATGTCCCACATGGGATAGTGGCTGCGTTTTCACTGTTCTAGTTTTCTCTGAGCAGAGCAGCGGCAGGGACTCTGTGTCTGTGACACTGCTGTGGTGATGCTCTCTTGCTCTGCTGTTCCCTAATGTCTGGGGAAGGGAGGAGTGAGTTTAGGGAGCAGTGGGGATGCAGAACCTGGAGGGGAGCATCCATTACTTGCTATTGTTCTCTCAAGGGGAAAGGTGTGAAGGTGTGGACCTAGCTTGGTCTGGCCACCATGTACTTTTCAGTCTCAGCCGCTTTATGTGTGCCCACTGTAAGTAGCACGGGGCTTACATGCTTCTTTTCTTCAAGAGGAACCACATTGTAAAAGGGGTGGTATTTTTGTAAGGGGACATGGGTTTTACTCTCAGCCTCGAGCACTCTGCCAGATAGATGTGGGATGTCATCATCTCTGAACTCTGTCTGTAGCCGATGATTTTGTACTGATAAGACTAACCACTGAGACACTGGGCAGAGTAGAGGAGGTAGTGTATACACGGGCTGTGAAAACGGTAAATTACAAATTTATCTAAACACAAAGTGCAGTCAGTTTTGTTTTCCAGCTTTTGAGTTCTTAGGGATTTTGTCTGAAGTGAGACTGGTTTTCTCCTGACTTTTGCCACTACCTCCTCAAGAGGAAGCCAGTTGGTGCTCTGCACTGCTCCAGGCTTTCCTTGGCGTCTTCACCAGGTCACTGCTCTGACTCCCTCACAGCTGTTGTGTGTCAGTTCTGAGGAGGGTGCCTTGTGCTGGGTTAGGATTACAGAATCTGGTATTGAGTTTCAGTTTTTAGCGAATTACAATGACTGCTCGTTCTGAGGTATGCTATATGACTTGGTGTATTCCTGAGAGGATGACGTGGGTGCTTTATAATTCACAGAAATTTGTGCAAAATGCCATACTTGGCGCACTCTCATTCTTCTTAAAGAGGAATACATCTCATTTTCTTTATTTTTATTTTCCCAGCAGTTTCTTTTGATACCTGCTGTTTAGATTTTCCACTCTTCCCTTCACATCTTCACATTGTTTGCAGCAGGAGTGAGAATTTTTTTTACCATTCTTTCCTTAGGTATAAGAGTTGCTCAATGTTGGAACAATATGTTCTAGCAACATGGAGCTATAATACATAGAGATAGTGTTGAAAAGTAGTTAAGGACTTGCTGAGTCTGGGGTGAGACGTGTGTGTGTGTGCTAGGAGAGAAGCTGGACAGATTACACAGCTCTGTTTATTCTTCTTTCCTTCAGTTTCCTTTGTAAAACAGGGTTGAAGAACCGCTATCATTGTGTTATATGACAGATTAATTTGTATACATACATACATTCATACAGAGAATTAGCTATTATTTCTGCCATCATCCTGAAAGTCTTCCTACTATTAAAGTGCTAAAGTAATTCCACACCTTGTTTATGTAGCTAGGAACCTGTTATTTATCTTGGGGGTCACACTGCACCAGGATCCAATTCTTCTACCTTCCTGGAAGCTGAATGTGAAGGATGGTGTGTTTGGATGGTACAGACTGCCCAAGGATCCTGCCAGGGATGTACTCCAGTGTTCGCTGTCGGGGGACACAGCACACAAACAGAGGGGGGTAAATGTAGGTCTATCCCGGTCAGATTAAATTGCTGTTATATAAATAGTTGCAATAGGAAAGTCACGAAAGATTGATGCTTTTCTGAGAAGCTTCTGGAGAAGTCAAGCTATTAGCTGAGCTTGGACAGTGGGTCTGGGAACAGGGAGGAGTGTGGCAAGCTGAGGGAGCCGGGAGTGGACAGCTGCTGCCAAATAGCAAGGACAGGATCCTGCATGTTACTTCCTGTGTGACTGCAGGGAAGTTACTTAAGTGCCTGAAGCTTCAGTTTTCTCATCTCTAAAGTGGGGACAAGGATACTTGCCCATGCAAAGCACCTAGTGCAGCTTTTGGTATGATTTATATCTGGGAAATGAGATCACGTGCTATACACTCCAACAGCTGAAAGCGTGGGAGTCAGGTCCCAGGCACATAACCATAGCCTAGCTACTGAACTACTTTAGAGCTTAATGTGGATCATTTGAAAATGAGTTCAATTTAGTCTTTATTGTAGTTTTGAGACTGTATAGCTCAGGTTGGCCTTGGACTCTGTATCCTCCTGCCTCAGACTTCTCAGTCCTGGGAAGAAAGATGTGTACCACCTCTCTGGCTCTGTAAAAGGGGATCGATTAGTGGTCCCTTGCAGAGCTGTTTGGAGACTTAATGAGGTGCTGTGAAGATAGCTAGTGAACTTAGCATGCAGTACGCTCTCAAACCCCAGCCACTGCACCAGCCATTTCTTCTGAAGCTCTGCTTTCTCACAGATACCTTTTTGGCTGTTATTCGTAGTCTCCCTTCTCTCTGCTCTTCTCTTCATCTGTCTTCTTTCAACAGCATTTATCAGGGGTGGCTGGAGACACTGAACACAGAGGCTCAGAAGAATGTGGAGGTAGAGTAACTGGTTGGCACCACATGTCCAGCTGAGCAATGAGGAGCAGATAAGGAAAAGGCAGCTAGACACACATAAGTACCGAAGCAGGAACATAAACACACACGTGCCCCCTTGACCGAGTCATCCTTATTAAGGCCACTGAAGGATTTTCTTCTTAAGAGGAATTTTGACCACACTGTTCCCTTGGTTAAATTTCTTCATCAACATGTTATCTCCCAGAGGATAAATCCTTACTGCTTGAACAGCATGTAAATCCTTTCTGCTTTGTTGGCTGCCTGTCTTTCCAGACTTTCCCAAGACATCCTGTATCTCTGCAGCTTTGAAGTTTGTTTTTCCAGGGTTTCTTTACACATTATAGAATCTCCCTTTCTCCATCAGACAAACTTCTACTCATCCTTCAGGAACCCACGGACTGGGACTTCTGTGCCACCTCTAATTTCTCCAGAATGTACCATTTCCTCTTTTGTGTTTCCAAAGTGTTTCTCTAGGGCACCTGCCTATGTATATTGTTATGCTCTCATTCTATTTCTTGCTATACTGTAAGGCAAAGTGTTCCCAACTTACATTTGCTCAGTTTACAATCTGATATCTTTTCTTATGGCACAAAAATGGTGTATTCTTAGTTGAAGCTGTATTTCAAATACTGCATGCAGTCCCTCTTATCCAAGGTTTGCAGGCTGAGGTGTGATGAACACTGACCTTCCTGGCATGGCAGCAAGCCACAACTCCTACTCAGTCACCCAGTCACAAGATTCCCTAGCCAATACCGCGCAGTTGCTAAGCTCTGCTACTTGGTAGGTGAGGTGTATAAAATGCAATTTTGACTTGTAAGTTTTCAAGTCATGGACTTATCAGGTTAAATTCTGTCACAAGGTGAGGCACATGTGTACCAAATATCACAGTATTATATACATCTGAGTTTGGCAGTCATGACAGTACATGATATGGAACAGGCAGTAAATTTTTGCATGCTAAATGAAAGAGGTGGTGGGCTCAGGGCTGATGATTTCTCAGGTTGCTAGACAAATTCTGAGGATTACTATAAAGACACTGTCTCTTAGATCTTGTTTTGTATGAAGAATTTAGAACAGCAAGGAACATTGTATTTTCCTTTCTCCATCAGGTCAAATAATGGTCCCTTTCCTTCAGAAGACAATGACAAAGTTTCTAACAGTCAAAAAGAAGCCTAATTTAACAGTCCCTCTAGTTTTCTTTCCTTTGGTGGACTGTTTCCCAGATCATCTAGTCTGTAACCTTGGCAGAAGCTGATGGTCTGTCAGAAGTGCCTCATCTCTGGTTTTCCTCCAGTGTGAAGGCACCCTTTTGCTCTGCAGTACCATGTGTCATGGGAATCTCCTATGGGCAGAACCATCAACACATTCACAATAAAACTGAATTTCCTGTAGCATATGCTTCTTACAATAAAACAATATAACAATTCACCTGATATTGTGTAATTTGAAAGGGATGGATGGAAGGGAAATGGCAGGGAGGCTAGCCTCCCACTCCTGGTTTATTAGCTCTGTGCTGTGTTTAATGCTTTATCAGGATCAAATTTCTTTCAGAAGAAAACTGGCTAATGTGGTCGGAGACATCTTTTGTTCAATCTGACTCTGGCCATTTTGGGGAGTAAATCAGCTTTTTTCTATATACACTCTGCTTGGGAGCTGTAATAAGTGAGTGCATACTGCAGAGCGGTGACCTTCAGCCAACCAGAGAAAGACACCTCTTCTAATCAAAGGCAAAAGCCACGATCTTTCTTGTTGTAACTTACTGTTGACACAAGAAAGGCCAGAGAGATTGACATCAATCTCTATAGAAACCATTAACCAATGCTGAGTAAATCTGCAGCATTGAATCCATATGCATGCTTGCTTTTATTATTCTTGACCTATGGGCACACGTGAG
Source organism: Rhynchomys soricoides (assembly GCA_019843965.1). Taxonomy (NCBI): domain Eukaryota; kingdom Metazoa; phylum Chordata; class Mammalia; order Rodentia; family Muridae; genus Rhynchomys; species Rhynchomys soricoides. The sequence goes on from JADRCH010000042.1 coordinate 10,738,620, forward strand.
CATTTTGTGGGCTTTGTTTTAAAAGGAATGTTTAAAATGTAGCTAGTTATTATGGGATTTCGTTGGTGAAATAAACTGCTTGGGTAGTCTAAATAAAGGAATCTGTATTATTTTGCATCTCCTAAGCATTATTTGCTTAGGTGTGGCTTGGTTTGATTCCAGAATAGCACACGGCAGAGGCTGTTGCTTTAGCTGGGTGTAACAAAAACCAAGTAATTTTATACATGTTTTCCAAATGATGCACAAGTCCTGTGTCATTTGATTCTAACTGTGATTTTTTTTTTTTTTTTTGGCTTCTACTCTTAAAAAAAATTTCCTAAAGCTTTAACAATGACTGTGTTGGCTGCAAGGACATGTGTGTCTAAGAGTCTCTTAGATGTCCCAAACTCAGGTTGGTAATACTTGCCTGACAATTGGTGACCGTGTGCTTAACAGAAACAGGCTCTGTAGTCAGAGCTTCAGTGTTTGGAGCTCCTTTTCCTGACTCCCCCACCCTGAATCTCAGCTCTGGTTGAGGAGGGCGAGGAAACAGAAATGCTTTTCATTTCATTCTCTGCTGTACATTTTCCAGTTTGGGTGACTAAAGCTGGCCAGGGCGCCTATTTTTGGAAAGAGGAATTAAGATACTTTGGAGAAAGTACTGCACTGTGTGCTGGCATTCCAGATGGCCAAACTAGAGTAGAACCAAGCCCAAGGTTTTGAGGCTTTCGTGCCAACGATGACCTCATGAGGTCCAGCCTGGAGAAAGAGAGACATAGTTCTCCAACAATGATGGAGAATGGCTTCTTCCTTTCATATTTCTATTGAGTGATCTCCAGTGTCCTTCTCTTTTCCTGTCTCTGACAAAATTAGCCCTTTATAATGAACAATTGTTGGAGTTTTGGCTTGTCTCTCGGACTTCTCTTAGAGCCCCTTTCACCCCATCTACCCATTGTGTCCTCTCTACCACACAGAAAAAACTGTGATATTTTTCTCTTTGGCATTCCTGTCTTTTCCTAGCAGGCTTTTCTAGTGGGGACTGTGGGCGATTTTACACTTGATTTGTTGAATCTGAACTCTTTGCTGTAAACTCTCACACACAGAAGGAGCTATCTTTATAAATGACAGAATGGACCTGGCCTGAATGGCGCTTTGTTTACTGTTTTCCTAAAAGGGGCCCCTCTATATTTCATCTGTCAAAGTTGCTTTTCTTTCTTTCAACAATGCTTGATTGTTTTCACAAAAATTCAGGTTCCATAGACAGGAGAATTCTGTATTATATTTTCCTGCCAAATTCCGATCTCTGTTTTCCTTCCCCTGTGCTCACAAAGGGCTCATAACTTACTGTCAACTGTGAGGCCGACCACAAAGCTCCACTGTTGCTCAGCAAATAGGCTCTATTGCATGATGGCTTGACTAGCTTGTAAAGTTTGCTTAACTGTAGCAGCAGTGGCAGAAGGCATGTGGGTGCTATATCTCCCCACAGGCCAGGAGTCTTCACTTCTCCCATCGACTTTTATGCTTTTAACTCTTTTAATTGTTGAACAAAATTGACACTGCTTTGTTTAAGCAGATTAGATGCTGTTTAAAGCCATGGCTGCGTTTGGTAGCCTGGGACTCAGGAGAAATTAATTAGCTTTTTTTTTTAAATTTTTTTTTTTTCGGTTGGCAGTTGTGGGTTTTTTTTTTTTTTTTTTTTTTTGTTTTTTTTTGTGATTTGGGAAGGTGTCAAAGGGGTATGCCCTCCAGTTCTGAAGTTCTGGCTGATGTGGCAAGAGAAAGCCGGATTGAAGAGTGGAGAAACAGCTACTTTGTGTGAGTGATTTGTGCCTTTTAGCTGTCACACGTCTTAACTGTGTTACTTTACCTTCTAATTTTCTAAACTTCAAAGCCTACCTGATTGGGTGGGAAGATGGGGTGTGAGGAGCCTCTGCTGATGTTACGGTACCTAGCTAATAACTTGAAAGGCATTTTTGTATGACATTTGTAATCTTCCTGGGAAATTGTAAATTTTTTTTTTTTTAAGATTTGATTTTCCTTGGGGTTTAATACACACACCTCTTTTGGGGTAATATTTATTAGATTTTTAAAAATGTGCACTTTCTTTCCCCTGGGTACTATAAGGTCCTAGTATATAATTATACAGCAAGAATCACAGACCTCACCCATGAACTCTTTAGGAAGAGTGATCTGTGCCCCACTCTTTGCTGTTTTCAAAGACAGGCTGCATCTAACAAGGGACCTTATGTGCAGTGGTAAAGATACCTTCTCTAATGGAATTATTTCATCGTAATGAACATTTCAAAGAGGCACAACTGAGAAGCAGACCACCGGGTAATTTCTGGAGTGTTTTAACTAAAGAACGTAAAATGGTCAATGCTCACAAACAGTTCTAACTAAGAAAGGCTGCTGTTCTACCAGGATTCTCAGTGTTGAACATCGTTAAAGGTATTTTTATATGAAACGCTAGTGAGTTGAATTGACTTCTGAGAAATGCAGTACAATAGTGCTTCATTAGTTCCTTTCGCTCCAACCCCTTTTATTCTGCCATTTGTCTCTTCTACATTTTTTTCCTGAGTAACACACACCCTGTAGTGCTTGGCGAAGTTCAAAATATTTGTTTCTTTTCTCATCCATCTGCTCCAGAAACCTCTGTGTTTATGAGCTTGGTCGTCAGGCGAGTTTATCCTTTTGGTACATTCAGCTTCAATGCGAATAAGCACCCCAAGCTGCAGTGAATAGTGTTTTTGACTGAGTCCCAGTGAAGTACATCTATTTTGTAATAATGGAGTCACTAAAACTCCAAACAGGCCAGGTTGATTCTTTAAAGTAAATGGTGGTGAGAGGATGAACGTTCTGTCTTTAGTCAGCCATGACGCTGCATCGTAGCTCTTTAGAGCATCGGCAGGGACTGGGTCCTCGACCTGACTTAGAAACAGAGAAACTGGCATAAGACGAGAAGCACTTTGGAGCCTCTCCTGTGGGGACAGGTATCACTGCTGCTCAGGGCATTGGTTTCCCTGAAAGAAAAGCAAATGTGTGCTCTGAAAAGCACTCATGCATTTCAGGGAGCATGGGTGGCTCAGACTTTCTATGTACTGTCAAGTTAATATAAGTTAATATAAGTACTGAAGATGGAAGTCCTGTTTACCATAAGCTTGTTTTTGTTTAAGAATCAATTCAAAGCCAGCATGAATGGGTTATGGTATCCAAATTCTTGGATTATTATTTTTTTGGTTTGTTTGTTATTGAAAATCAAGAAAAGAGATGACTAGTAGGAGGTCCAAATGGACAACCTGAGTCCCAGACTCTGCCTTGTCTGAAACAGCTCTCAGTAACGTGGTCAGTAGGATCTGGTCTTTCCAGTGTAAAGACTGCCCTATCTGTAACTCTTTGTAGAGATGGTGTGTGTGCCTGTGTGTATAAACTGTACTTTGTCACTAGCCCGCTCATCATTGTGTCACAGACAGATTGAGACTAGTAAACTTTCATTGAGTGGAACTTTAAATGATTTCTAAAAATTCAGAATTTTTTTTTAAGGATTTTTATTGACTTTGTTTGGGCCAAAATATTTTTCCTCTAAGTTTTATTTGAAGTAATTTAGCATTCTTTCCATTTCTACTAAATGCTAGGTTCTTCCAATAGTTACATCAACTCTTAAAGGTACACAAGTTGACCCCACTTGTACAAATGGGGATATGGTGGCTCAGACAGTTAAACGACTTCTCAAATCCACGAGTCTATCAAGTGAGAGGTCTGAGATTTAAATCCCTTTTCAAAATCTTCCCACCGTTCCACAGTCTTCCATCTGGCAGCAGGTTCTGTTAAGATAGATAAGGTTTTTCTAGTTTTAGGCACTGTAGATACAAATAAATATGGCATCTCTAAAAAGTCATCCTCAGAACTCTCTCAAGTCAGGTTTGAGAAGTTGCGAGGCATGCTTTCATGATGGGGGCCTGTGACTATGAATAACATCTAGTTCTTCCTTACAGTGAACACCAGAGCTTGGGAAAGCCAGAGGTTCTTAGCTCAGTAGATGCAGTTAGACACTCAGTAAAGAGTCTCTTGATATGCAAGGCTGTGGGTAGCCACATTTGACTTTTATAATGATAAGCAAAACAATTCTGTGCAGTGATTCATGGAGACAATTGGATTCTCATGTTCTCCTGGAGCTGTTTATGATAATATGTTACCAGCAAATGCAAGTGAGAAATTTACAGCAAATAGCTATAAGGGAGGTAGAGAGCTGCAGAGGAATGGAGGGAAAACCCAAGATAGTGGCACTTTAGTTATCTGCAAAAGCAGACTATTTTGTGCATATTAAAAATGTGGAAATCTGTATTGCTGGTAAAATCTTTCTTCAGCTTCTATAGACAGTGACAGTTTAGAAAAAGTCATGCTCTTGTGTTTGAAGCTTTTCTGTCTCTTTCTCTAGAAGTTAGGGTCTATGCAATGTCATAAGCAGTAAGGTTTTAGGAGGGTGAGTTCCCGCGCCTTCCTTGGGATTAGCCGAGACAGTTGTGTCTAAATGAATATTTCTGGAGCTCCTGTTCCCCTTGCCCCAGCTCCCCCTCCCCCGCCCCAGGACTGCCCGACACCTGCTTTTGTAGCTGGTATAGCAGCAGGAGTCCTACCTTTTGAAGTGCTTCCAGCTCTGACCTGTGTCCAGAGTAGCTTGTGAGGTCAGAGCTGGTGAGTAGAAACTGGATCTCCTACTCCTCTAAACCCAGATATGAATGAGCGGTGATACCCTTGTATTTCACCATTGACTGTTTAAGGACATAGTTATATGTGGATCATCAGTACTAGCCAGAAAATGCAAGCTAGAAAAGGATGGTTTACATTAAGAAGCAGTTTTTAAACACTACAGCACACCTCCCAGCCTCCTGTACTAGAAGCTGTAGTTAGTGGCTCAACTGATTTTGCTGTCCAGGTACCTGGAATGAGAGTCAGGTGGCCAGTTCATCAACCTCCTCCTCTTCCTTCTCCTCGTCCTTTCCCCCTCCTCTTCCTCCTCCTTATCTTAGTTACTTTCTATTGCCAAGACAAAACACTAAGACTAAGGCATCTTATAAAAGGAAGCTTTTAATTTGGGGCTCACAGTTCCAGATAGTTAGAGTTCATGACCACTACAGGAGGGAGAGTGGTAACAGGCAGAAGGCACCGGTGCTAGAGAAGTAGTTAAGAGCTTAGTGTTGAGACAACAGCCGTGAGACAGAGAAAGAGTCAACTGGGAACGGGCTTAAGCCCACCCCATAGTGAACCATCTCCTCTAATGAGGCCATACCTCCCAGTTCTTTCCATACAGTCCTACTAACTTCCTGAAAACATTCACATATATGGCTGTGGAGGCCATTCTCAGTCAAATGACCAAGCACTCTTCTTCTTCTTCACCTGCCTCTCCTTCTCCTTTTCATCTCTCTCTGCCTGTCTTTTTCTCTATCCCTTCTCTCGATGGTTATCTAGTAATCAAATACCTCCAACTCTAGGATTAGAAATTATCTTTTGTTTGTTTTTGAAGAGCTAGGGATCAAATCCAGGACTAGGAAAGCACTCTGACATTGGGCTATACTTCAGGCCTAAAAGAAAACAAAAACAAATGGATTAAAAATTAAAGTTGAACTAAGTGAGCATTTACAATGTACACACACGCACACACACACACAGCATATTCATAATGATATTCTATATGGAGGGACTATATTAGTAAGGAAGGATTCATGTGATAATTATACATAGCTCATAATTTATATTTCAAAAATCTTTAACCGTGGTAGGATCTTCCCAGGAGTCAGACTGCCAGCTTTCACACTCTGTCCTCTGTTTGCTTGGTATGCCTTCCGGGTGAGTGCTGTTTCATTTTCTCTCTGTCTTGTGAGACAGGGGTTTTGCTCTGCGGTCCTGGCTTCCCTCACAGTTACTATGTAGACTGAGAAAGCTTTCAACCTGAAGCTATCCTCCTGTCTCTACCTCCTGAGTGCTAGGATTAAGAACATATGTCATCTCACTTGGCCTAATGTTTTATTTTATTTTTTTAATAAGCAATTTTATTCTTTGGTTTCATCATTAAACAGGACAGTGACATCACCTAACTCCTATTGCTGTCTGAGAACATGAGCTCACACTATATGTAGTAGCACAGAGCACAGGGCAGGGACTTCCTAAGCTTTTAGTGATTTCTCCAATGTCCATCAGCCTAACCATCATCTATCCACTTACTATCTCATTTGTTCATCTTTTTAATGTTCCTGGAAACATAAATTAATGATTGGTTTGGCTTTTTAATTGCAGTTATTTTTAAAATTTGAAATGAATATAATAGTCCAGGGCATGTATAAAGAGGAGACATTTAATCGCATATGGATGTTTAGAAGCTTTGTTTTAAATCTTCAATCATGGCTACTGTTTTTCTGGTTAGTTAATACCCTACCAGTTTCTCCTTCCTTATTTAATAGCATTTAAACAACTGGGTAATATTTATTGATGTTGTCTTTATACCAAATATGGTACTAGGTTGGCACCATGGGATGTAGAGAAACATGGAATTTTGTTCTCTTTCTTGGAAACTCTATAGTCTGGTTGGGATAATTTATGCAATTGTTTATAGTCTTTCTTTCATTTTCTTTCATTAGAAAATGGTTGTGAGCGTGAAATATTGTATAAGTGTTGTGAGGATGACTCTCTCAGAACACTTCCCGAGAGTTAGGACCACAGTGCCAGGGATGGTCTTAGCTGATTCCACGAAACTGAGGGAAGTGACAGGGCCAGGTAGAACATAACAGCAAGAGTGAGCAGAGCTTAAGGGTACCAGTGTACACAGGGCAGAAAGGGAAGGTGCAACCCAGAAAAGGCTTAGGAAAGTCGGACAGGTCTGGGTGCAGGACCTTGAATGCCTGGATCAGGAGTTTAGATTTCACGGTGTCTCCTGGGGAGAGCTACTGATGTGTTTTGATTAGAACAGTGGAAGCAGACAGGACGGCAGCAATTCATTTGGAAGAGGAAGGAACTGAGAGAGATAAGCTAGTTTAGAGTAGGTTGCTGGAGCTTGACACTGATGCACTTTAAACCCCTGTCCTGAGGTGATTATGTATGGTGAGCAAGGAGGTCCTGAGACATCAGCAGGGTGGTTTGACACAGCTGAGGCAGGCCTGCAATGAGCAGCCGTGATGCTTCTGAGACTCTTCTGCATCTGTGGAAACAAGGGAAGGTGCTGAGGAAAACTCTGATGAACCTAGTTTTAAGTTTCGTTGCTATGGCATTGCAAAGCATATCTTCATGTTAACACCTTGTGGTTGTTTGGGGCCTTTCACGGAAGGCAGAAAGCGCTATGTTGGGAGGAGACAAAATAATCATGGGGTTTAGAAATAAAGCAGTAAAAAAGAATGGTCTATTTGCTCCTTGCCCCCTTTTAGCTTTTCCTTCTGCCTTTCTTTCCAGAGCCATTGAGCATCTGTAAGATGTGGTGCCTGGGTCAGGCACTAAGGGGCCAGCAATGATCAGGGCAGGTGTGAGTCTGTCTGTGAGTCACATAGGATAAAAATCTTGGAATGATTCCTCCTTTCCTTTACTTAACAGAAGCTTGTGCCAATGTCTACTGCGGCCTTGGAAGTATTTCTCTGACAAAGCATACCTTTTCTCTCAACATTCCTTATCATCTCTGTATTGTAAGAAATACCACGTGGGTGTATAATTTCAAAAATGGCTTAAATTAGCCGTCATGGAAGTTCAACACTCCTGATTACATCCTCTCAGCTAGGAGGGTGTCACTCTGTAAGGCCACATGTAGGATCTCTTAGAAGGAAAAAGTTTGTTATATTACTTAAAAATTGTTAGATTGAGGAAAATGATGCTTTCACTAAATGATGGGAAATATGTTATAGACACAGTCAAGCTTGCCCCAAAGACACGACTTCTGTCCTAGCTCTCCTCCCTTAGAGTTTCTGAGCCTGTGTGAGCACTTGTGTCTTTTCTTACTCTTCCCTGATGATACGAAGTGGAGAGGGTGGAGTGCAAAGGAGCCTGTCCTCAAGAAAGAGTCTGGTCTCAAGAAAGTGACCTGACAGGGAGCAAGACACCAGATTGACAGCTTCTGATTTGTATGCCGGCTCAGGGAATCCTGAGCTGTTGATGGTGCCCAGTTTGTTTCTCTTTAACCTGGTGTAGGGCTTTCTGCTCCTTTGCTAAGCCTAGCTCCTTGGGTTGAATGATTAGAGGTGATCCTTTTTAGAACAAAGGTGAGAGGCAAAAGTGGAGTACCAGACTTTAGCGATTTATGAAACTTTCTAGTAAAGGTTGGATACTATCGATGGAAGAAAAGAAATCCTCTAAGTTGGGAGGTATGGGCAAAAGTTATTTATTTATTTATTTAACCATATTGGAGGGAATGATGTGAATCTGAGCACTTTAAATTTTGAGTTAGACATAAAATACATTACTTTGCTAATGATAATGGCATCTTTAGTGTGTGGGTAAACCAGGTCAACTATTCATAGCTTCAAAACCAAACTCGTTTGGAGTTTTCAAGGTTCCCAGGAGAGTGAATTAGTTTTGGGAGCAGATTTGGGCAAGAATTCCAGATGCTGAAGGTCTCAAAAACAATTGCAGAAATGTATCCTACTCATGGCTATTTCTAAATTTGGATAGAAATAATCAATTTTGGAAGATAAATGTCCAACATCAAAAACTTAGGCCAATTTAGATACAAAAATAAAACATACATTTTCCTTCTCTTTTAAGGAAAAGTTAAGTCAAAAGCTAATGAGGTTAAATTCTGTTCTTTTCTACTTCCATGGAGTATTCTAGGCCTGAAGGAACTCTCTAGAGGTTAGGTTGTTTTGTGATGGACATGCTGCTGAATGAGATAGATATAAGCCACTGTGATGTCACCTGTAGGCCTCTGTACATACCAGCAAGGCTGTGTGGCTTCTATTCATACTTGGATTTATTTTTCACAAATTGGTCTTTCTTATAGTTTTCCATTTTCATTTGATATAAAACTAATAAATCTTACTGATAAATTACAGAGCATTTGTCATACATGCAGGATTAAAATGCACCCCTTTTGGGGGAAGCCAGATAGGTGTGTTTACTCTGTAGAGAGATTTAGAGTTGATTTTTTGTTTTCTTTGTGGTAATTATGTTTGCACTTTGCTGATCACTAGTTGTGCATTATTACAATGGAAGGTGACAATTTGATTGTCTTCAATTGGAGAAACAAGTAATTTTATATTCACTAAGCTGTCAGGTAACACTAACTCACAGAACTGAGAGCTCCTGGCAATGTGTTTGGCACCTATATTTAACTGCTTTGATGCTTGCATAACCTCTGCTAAATCAGAAATGCTTCTCTGGCTAGAGATGGTTTTCAGGGCTGTGCAGTGAGGTTTCCATTAAGTAAACAAACTGAAAACGAACTGCAAAGCCATGCTTCTTGCCCCTTCCTCTGCTCCTCCAACCACTGCTCTCCTCTTCCTTTCCTTCACACCCTCCCCTCTTCCTTCTCCCCTCCATCTCCACTTTCCCCTCCTTCTTTGACAGGAGTCTAAAATGCATCTGATATGTCCTTACCAGAGAGAATTGCCCCATAGCTTTATGTAACTGAGGGGAACCTAGAAAATCAGCTTCTTCATATAATTTTGTCCAGCATAACCATGCTTGAGATTTCATATTGGGAACAACCTCAATAGTATCAAGTTTTCATCTCTCTCTTTCCATTTCTGAATGTGTTAACCAAAGAGTGACTGACAATAGAGGAAGAATGGAAAAATGTCCAGGGATAGCTCCCTACACTTTCTGTTTGGGAGGATGTGCCTCTCTCTAAGATGTCCCATAATCGGACACTCTATTAGAGGATCAGTTTCAGCCTAGTGGGGGTGCCCCTTGAAAAATAAAGCTTTTCATTCCAGTGAAGAGAATATTCTAAATGAACACGTGGAAAAAATTCATTATGCTGTTATTTTAGACAGCCTTCTCTCATGAAAGCCACGAAGAGGTCTTTCAGTTGAGCTGAACAGTGGCTGAGCTTGATTAAAACCCTCTGACTTAGGGTGTGTATTTATAGTAGCCATTGTTCAGTTTTGATCTGACTGTCAAGCCACTGGTTTTATTTATATTCTCTGGTAGTGGCTTTACTCCCAACAGTTACTGTGAGAAAATTCAGTATTATTTCTATCAAGCAAAAAGTGTTGTGGCTCCATGATATCAAGTTGTTTTGATCTTAGGAAGAAACTGGATACACAGGGACAAATGTGATAATTTTAGGTTTTCCATAGGCAGTAAATCAGAGGCCAGCCATTGGATGAGTTGCCTGTGCCTTCTAGCAGATACTGACCAATTAGACAGAGGTGGTTACGTGATGTAACATTATCAGGAGAAACAATTCATGAGTCAAAGCATTCCAAGACATATGATCTCTAGTCCAAAGAACAGTCTTAAGCTATATAAAGTGACAGCAACATTGTCAGCTAAATATAGGCTCCAGAGACACAAACTTTGATGACTTGAGAGGAATCTGTTCCAGGTAGTTCCTGTCCTGTAAGAACCTCAGAGGGCCTTTGGTGACAAATTTGGTGCATCGGTATAGAAAATTAGAGGCCTTAGAAAAATCAAGACCATTAATTTAAGCCCCTTCTTAGATACATGTTAAGTGTATTTCATTTGCCTCAGCTCTGTTAACTTGCCAGCTTGCTCAGATCAGTGAGTTTCCTAACAGACATCACATCTTGGTGGTTCTATATAAACTCTGAAAGAGGAGCTGAAATGCTAGAAGGAAGATAGGCTTCTAAGTCTCCTAGTAGCTCTGATAGCACTCCCCGTGCACGCTCTCAGTTGCTTATCAAGACATGAACAAGGAAAGAAAAATGAACAAGGAAAGAAAAACTGGTAAAAGCCCACAGGTATTTGGAGGGAGAGTGGAGAGGACATGAGATTGTGGCTTCAAAGAACACAGAGACCCAAACAGCAAAGGTGGCATCTCCAGTGTGTGTGTGTGTGTGTGTGTATGTGTGTGTGTGTGTGTGTGTCCCCTACAAGAGGTGTCTTCACTGTAAGATCTAGTTTATGTCTATAGGTGCTCTGCTTGCATGTGCAGCTGTGTACCATACAGGTACCTGATGACCTCACGTGTCAGAAGGGGACATTGGATTTCTTGGAACTCGAGTTATAGAGGGTTGTTAGCTACCATAGAAGTGGTGGGATTTGAACCCAAGTCCTCTGTAAGAGCAACAGGTATTCTTCACCATTTCTCCAGCCCTAAGGACTCTCTTCACATTCAAGTCTAGAGTGAGGCTTTTCCTTGCAACCCTTTAAAATCCCTGAACGTGGGAATTGGAGGCACAGGAAAAGGGCTTGGAAGTCATTCTTTGCCCTGGCCTGGGTGAACTGGAATCCTTTGTGAGGGTTCCTGGGCATTGTGCATTTTGGCAGCTGAATGTATCTGTTACTCACGCTCCTTAGAATGTGAGGCACTGTGCTATATTTTTTGGAAAATGAGTTTATTTCTAAGAATCAGATCAAGCGTAGTGTTCAAGTAACAATGAATTCTCTAACTGAGATGAGTCTATGCTGAGCTTCAAAACTAAGTGTAAGCGTTGAACTGGACTTTAACTTCTTATAACAAACGAGTTGTTAGAAAGCTGCTTTATGTCAGAGCAGCATTTCTTTTTTATTTTTAGATTTTATTACTTCTTTTATTTTTGAGATCATGCTATTATTACATCATTTCCTGCCCCCTTTCCTCCCTCCAAGCCCTCCCACGCACCCCTCCTTGGACTCTTGCAGATTCACGGCCTCCTTTTCCATTCTTACCACACACTTTTATGTGTAAGCACAGAATTCCTTTGCCGAAGTGTAGCATACCTAAAAAGCAAGTATTATTTGTTAATAACCAAAATAATGAAATACTAGAAAATAGTTCTGTGTCATCGTATTGGAAAGGTTCTGTATACCATACTTTTCTGAAGCAGAGGCCTTAGTGCACGTATGTCCACCATCATCCTTCCTTTACAAAGCCCGAGCACCTCACCGTCCTTGTTCAAGAACAGAGCGTACACTTACCACTGACTTTCTTGGCAATAACCTAAGCACTTGCACCATTGCACTAGGGCTTGAGGTGCAGGGTTTGTCACTTTGTCCCGATAGAGATGGTCCTGCTGGCATCCTGGAGAACATTATTAATTATGGGGCATTGTCTCCATCAATCTCATAACCCCAAATCTTAAGCTGGAAGGTCTCCCCAATGGTCAAGTGTCCAAGGGGATTCACTTGATTTGTTGGGCAGAGATAGTTCAAGTGCAGGAAACATATGATGGGAACTGAGTTTCGCATGTCCCAAGACATACAATACAATTCTTTTTGGAGGTTTTCCTTGATAATAGCTATGCCCCAGAAAACCATCTTGTTTAACCAGTGTGATAAGTTGACAATGTAGTTTTCCTCTCTGATTATAATGTGCTCTGTGTAGTCAATACACTGGTACCATGTGAGTGTAATTTCCTCTTTTATTTGATCTCCAATGCACTGTATTATAAATAAACAGTTAAAAAAAAACACCAAACAAATCTGTTGCATTTCCTTTTAAGATTGTACCACTGTAGACACTTGTTCTAGTAAAGTAGAATTGGGCACATTTGATTGCATTTAAATTTTTCATGCTTCAGCAGTTTGGTTGGGAGCACAGCAAAGAAAAATCCCATGAGCGAGGAGAGTTGAGAATAATAGAACTTGATTTTGTGTATTACAGCGGCAACATTTGCGCTGCTTTAGTAGGGTTGTGTCAGCACTTCCATTATAAACCCCTGTTTTCAGGGGCTTTAACTAGGAAGATAGTTTTTTTAATACAAATTAAAAAAACAATTCATTCGAATGATTTTTAAGTTATAATAGAGCAAAAATAAAACAAAGTAAAGTCACATCGAAACTGACCATTTTTGCAAGGATTTTGAGTTTTCATTGCTCGTTAGTTGTGTGGAATGTAGCTAGGTAAGGTGCTACCTAATGTGTGGGGGGGTGAAGTGTATGGGAACACTGTTGTAATGGATAGTATATAAGCATATTCACACAAAGCTGACAAACCGCAGTTAACTAGGTATATTTGATTCATGGATTCCTAAAGCAGGTGACTTGGGTGGAGTGGGGGAGCAAAGGTATCACCAAAGTCGAATGTCTGTGCTTCCTAGAGCTCTGTCGCTATAGGAAAAGAGTGTCAAGGAGGACTGCTAGGGCGTGGGAGAGGGCCAAGGTGCGATTACCTTCACATGCTTGCTGGGCAAACCTGACATGAGTTCAATCCCCAGAACCTACTCCTGAAAGTTGTCCTTTGGCCTCCACATGTGTTACTTGACAAGTGGCCGCTTGCATCTTGGATCACCCCTCTTCCCCCCATATTAAAAACAAACAATAAGAAAGGGTAATATTAAAAGAAAGAAAGAAATGAGGACATAATCAGTTAAATTGAAAGATTGCATAACAATTTATGTGTAAAAATTAGTAAACCTGATCCAGTAGTAATCTATGATTTATTTAATAAACTATGTGACAGCAAGATGGCTCTGCCGATAAGGTGCTTGCAGCTGAGAGTGAGTGACAGCCTGAGTTCAGTCCCTAGAACCTACCTAGGTAGTTGAAGGAGAGGACCTGCTCCAGCAAATTGTTTTGTTTTCTGGCCTCCACATATGCATGCATGTGCATATATGGTAGGAATATAACAATCAAAAAAAATCTATGCATTAAAATACGTTGTGTGTATATTCGTATAAAAAACAAACAGCTACCACTTAGTAGAGTGGTTCTCAACCCGTGGGTCACAAGCCCTTTGGGTAGCATACCAAACATCCTGCATATCAGATATTTACGTTACATTTCATAACAGTGGCAAAATTATAGTTATGAAGTAAAATGAAATAATTTTCTGGTTGGGGTCACCGCAGCATGAAGAACTGTAGTAAACTGCATTAGGAAGGTTGAGAACCATTGTCCTAGACTACAACACTACAGAAAGCTACTGTTGAGAACTGAAATAGTCCAACTGTTTTATCAAAAGGAAATACCTTGACGAGAGACAAGAATCTTCTTTTCCTCTGGGGACAGCATAGCTCAGAGTGCTAATAAAACAAGCATGGAGAAGGGTGTAAAGTGTGATCTGAGAAGTGCTCTTAGACCACAACATGTTGATCTTCTTACCAAGGCACGGAGCAGGGAGCCAGGTGTGCCTTCCTGGTTCTCCTACTTCCCCGGTTCTCCTCTGTCTGGTTATGGTGTGAGCTGAGGATGAACAGTCGGCTTTAATATATTGGCAGCCGAGCTGGTATTTGCAACCTTGATACACATTTGTGTTTGTGGGTGTAAAATAGAAGACAGCTTGTGTGCCACTGTAAATAGGCCTCTGATGGGTCACTGGAGGGTTCACAGAAGCCTGCCGATGAAGGAGAGGTGAAGTCTTTCCTCACTAATTGTATTCAGCGTGTAATTTCTAAACTTCCCTCTGAATTTTGATTTTCAATTAACACTCCCCATTTGAAGATAATTTTCTATTTAATGTAATTGCAGGAAATAATTTATTGGCTGATTAAGACTGAGGGCCCAGTCTTCCTTAAGAAAAACACTCACCAACCAGCCTTTAAACTCAACTCATAGCTTTGGACAGATTGAGTCTATTTTTACAGCTGCAGGGCTGTTTAATGAGGATCGTACACCATTGTTAAGCAGTATAGTCTGTCGTCAAAATGATTCTTAAGAGACTGTTTACATTTTGCGTTTTGTGTCATGATTAATTTATACTAAAGCGATAATCACAGATCCTGCTACTGGAAGGCACCAGATTACTTTATAATAGGAGGCTGCTTGTTGGGAGAACTGAAGTCACTCAGAGTTTTGGATTATGACTTTTTTTTCTTCACTTGTATTGAACTGTTTCTAAAATGTTCTAAATGGCAGTCAACTCATTCATTCGTTTTTAATGTGTGCGATTACATTAGGACTAACTGCCCATTGTCAGAACGATACAAACACTCTTGCCTGTGACGGATGCTTGATAACTTACAGGGCAGTTATAACTGCCTGGTTTTGCAGTGGTATTTCTGGGGCCAGCACAGCAAGTTATGTAGTGACTTTCAATACGGAGACTCATCCGTTGGTTATGATTCTCCGTGTGTGCATGTATTTGCCCATTTGTTAGCACCCACAGGAGTCACTCGAGAATGTTTCTGAGTCTTTGGAACAGTGCTCTTTAGAACATTCAGTTTCTCTCTTTTTAGGGGGAATAGAGCTATTCATCTGCACACTGTCCCTATTCTATTTTCCAGTCTCATCTAAACAGATGAGAGTTTTAGTATTTGTACAATGATTATTATAAGTAGGTATCAGCATTTTAATATGTTTCAAAGCACTTCAAAAGCTCGTAATACTTTTATTTAGAACTGTGCATAATTAGTTTAGCTGATCTTCTATTAATGTTTTTCACTGTAGGATACTAACTCTGAGCCCCCTCATTAATTGTGAGAAATTTAGCATTAGCTGTTAAATCCTATGTGAAACATGGGCTGCTACATAAAAACTACTGTTTAAATTGGAATTAACTTAATTATTTTTCCTTGCACTTGATATTTCCTTCACTGCAATATTCATGAAAGCATGTGACAGATTTGTAAATTTAACTGTTAATCTCAGATTTCTAGACCCTTTAATCAGTATTTATTTGTCTGTAGAAACAGTACAGGCAAGTTAATGATTTGCTAATTTGAAAAATGCTCATGTGGTTCCCTATGTTAACTGATTTGTGCATTTAAAAATGGTATGAAATCAATTAATGTTAAAGAGCAATTAAGGTGGCAATTGTATTCCTTCCATTACACCGCAGTTTCAAAGGAAATACAATAAATAAAAATCAACATGAAGGTTTAGCAGGAAAAATGGCTTCTTCTTAATTTGTAAACTTTTAGTGATTTGGTCACTAACCCCTTTACAAAGAAATTCATCTTTCTAAAGTGATGTTCTCAGAGCTTTGAAGAACAAAATGAAAACCCAGTCCTTTCAAAAATGTTTTCAAAATGAAAATGTTTCAAAAATGAAAACACAGTCCTTTGATGGTTTCTTTGTGAACACTTCCACTCATGATATAGATTTTTAACCTTTAGAATGCATAGTAGGCATTTTATTTTTTCATAGTAAATGCTATGAATCACGTATACTTTCTGACATGAAATGGAGGTATTATTTCAGAAATTCAATTCAAATGACACAAAGTTGCTATAAGATTTATCTAACACTAGAAGCCATTCAGTCAATGTGGCACTTAAAAGTTAAGCAATTCTTAATGTATCTTGGAAATCTTCAGAAAAGCTTCAGATATACCATTGGTGTGCGGTCTGGTACTCATAATCAAAATTTAAGATAGGAAGTCATGACCAGTTTTCTTAGCATATAAAGGACAAATTATTTAATAAGTTTGTATTTTTTTTTTTAAATAGGCTTAATTTTTCCCTTCAGTGTTCTGGGAGAAAGTTAGACATTCTTTTCCTGAAGTCATTCCTCAGAGTGGCTCATTAGTCCGCTCACTCGCTCACTGGTTCTTTTCATCGCTAACCACCAACCCAAGTACCCTCGCCGCCAGAAACTCATAACCTGGTAGGAAAGCCTGGAGGAAGGGCATACAGATACACATATTACACATCGAGAAAGCTTATAAAGATCAGCTCTGGGGATTATGTAAGGGAAAATATGCAGTTAGAGGGAAGAGGCAAAGAGGAGGAGGATAACAGATAAGCCAACAGTCCTCTGTAGTTTAGACTGTCAATTTCTCTCAGTTTCAAGGATTTGTATTTTTTGCTCACATTAGTCAAATACAATAGCTTCTAATTTGTTTGTTGAGAGTCCTCTGATCCACGGTGTTTCCCTTCTTCTGCAGAAGAATGTCTTCCAAGCAAGCCACCTCTCCATTTGCCTGTACAGCGGATGGAGAGGAAACAATGACCCAGGATTTGACCTCAAGGGAAAAGGAAGAGGGCAGTGATCAACACCCAGCCTCCCATCTGCCTCTGCACCCCATAATGCACAACAAACCTCACTCTGAGGAGCTGCCGACACTTGTCAGTACCATTCAACAAGATGCTGACTGGGACAGCGTTCTGTCATCTCAGCAAAGAATGGTGAGCACTGAAAGTCTGATGACTGCTACCATCGGTGTCTACATCTTCATCATTAGGAGATGTTTAAGGAAAACTAAAATACTTGGCTTCAGAGTATTCCGGTCAGGCCACAAAACAAACATGAGGCATATAGCTGTTATTATTCTGGTAACTGGGAAAACTTGGAAAGCAGTTTGTGACCTAGGCTATGGCCATCATTAGGTCTGCTTGACAAAAGATTATTGATTTACTTTTTAAACAAGGGGAGGTCAGTTATCTTATACTTTCCATTCTAATTTAATGTGATTCATTTAGTAATGTCACAAAATAGGTATTTGAGTAAAGTGTGGCTATTAATATTGAAAAATTAAGTTAAGCAGATATCTCCATGTGAATGAGATCATAGCGTGCCTATATATTAATATCAAAGGAGCATTCAAGATTCCTGCATACCATCCAATCAGACCACATGGGTTTTCTCTAAAAGCAGAAACAACATGCCAAGTGATGCAGGAGTCAGCAGCTTTCCCATGGTAAATTCTATCTTCTAAACATCAAAACAGAAACCTCAGGAAGGACATTAATTATCTAGTCCAAAACAAAAATCTTCATTTTTTTTTAAATCATCTACAAGAAACCAGAGCCTCAATATGTCTTAACCCTAGCTTGTATTTCTTAATTTTTTTGGATGAACAAAAATTAAGTTAGTGAAAAACATCTTAAGTAGACGATGAGAGTTTTATTTCTAAACAAAACCAAGACATCACTTTAGATGCCTTTGTTAACAAATGAGTATATGGAGATGAAAAAATTGCAGAGGGAGAAAGGTTTTTTCAAATGATTTTTGTAGACACAGTATAAGCATGGGGGAGGGAATCCAAAGATGAATGGAGCATGTCTTAAACAATTTTAGTCTTACTCCATGATTCTTAGACTTTATTTATTCAGCACTTCTCAATTACACAGGTTAACAAATCTTGTTATGACGTTTTCATAATGCATATAGTACTTTCATTACAGTTTCCCGCTCTTGTACCATTTCTTAAACACCCCCTTCCTCTTCTTTTTCTACTCTAAGTTACTAATAGTCCTTTTAGGTCAATGTTTCTCTCTCCCACCATACTCAAGTTCCATATATGGTGGAGGTTGCTTGTACTCGTCTTTGTGTATTTTACTTATTTCACTTAACATGATGATCTCCAGGTTTTCTTGCAAATGGCATAATTTTGTTCTTTTATACTCTTATTGGGGAATGAAGAACGAACAGTTTTTTGGGTTGGAGATTTATCTTCCAGGAGAAAAGGAAGGCGAATATATATCGAGGCAGGATGGAGAATGTTTTCTGATTGAACTTAACTTGTTTATTCCATGGATAGCCACTCTCTGCTCTTTGCTCACAGGCAGGATATTTGAACAAATATTTATGGAGCACCTTCTGGATGCTATGCATTCCCTAACCACAGCTGTTTTATGGTGAAGCAGATGTGATACCTGCCTGCCTGGAAGTTGTGTTCTTGGACAGGGGACAGACATGCAAATAAGTATATAGTTGAAGTTATGTGTGCTATGCAGAAGATCAGAATGTTGTCTGAAATCACAATGAGGCAAATCTAACTTTGAATAGATGGATAGGATGCCCTCTCCAACCTAAGGATGACAGAAAGTAGTCAGAATAGGGCAAAGACTAAATCCATGGAGAGACCAGTATTTATGGAGTGTCTGAGGTGATAAACCCAAAACTTAATTTAGGGAAATGAAAGATGGTCTTTGTGGTCAGAGGATAATGAATGAAGATACATCAGATGTGGTTGGAAAAAGTAGATAGGGGCCATATAATACAGGCCTTGGAGATGGCATTGTGGAGGTGAGATTTGATCTGAGTGCAGTGGGAACAGCCTTTGAAGGGCTGAAGAAGGTTTCTCACAGATAATTCCAACTGTGGCACAGTGAATGGATGGGCGGGTAGCAAGAGTGAAAGGATGGGCCCTGGGGTTTCTATTTCAGAACTCTAGATGGAAGATTACAGTGGCTTGGATTAGTGTAAACAAAAGGGGGGCACAGAGAGGGACTGGCTCAAGACGGTTGTGCTTTGATGCCATGTGCAGGCTTGACCAAATAAAAGTAACTGGACTGGAAAAGTGTGGGGAGAGACAGGGACAATACACTTCAAGTTCTGATTCTTCTGAGGGCACTTTCCTTATTTTTCTTAGAAAAACTTTATTTTTGGCAAGTGCTAAGTTGCTTTACTGAGTTAGTCTGAAATTTTTATTATACAGAGCTTGTCAAATATAGATACTAGTGTATATATAATAATTTATGTTACATGTGATTTATGGTAGTATAAAATAGCTTAAAGTTGCAAACATGTTATAGATTAGTGTAAAGAGACCATTTTCATAGAAATGTTTCCAAACTTTAACTATGCTTTCTGCTGGAGCTTTTGTGTTCTCCAAATGCTGGAAAGCCAAAATATTTGTTTAACTTCCCACTCTAGAGCGCTTTCCAGCTGTGTACTTATATGGTGCAATAAAAGGATTTAACAAATGGGAAATAGCAGCTGCGTGTGGAAACTTCCTTTGTGTTCTCTCTTCACCAGATAGAGTCAACAACATGGCGACTGTAGCCTCAGACCTGAACTGACCTAGGCCACAGATCAGGTCACCAGGCAGCTTCTGCTTCTTGTAAAGAAAAACAATGGAAGGATTTTATGTTCTTGCCAGACCTAAAAGTGTGCGTGTGTGCGTGTGCGTGTGCGTGTGCGTGTGCGTGTGCGTGCGCGTGCGCGTGCGTGTGCGTGTGCGTGTGCGCGTGCGTGTGTGTGTGTGTGTGTGTGTGTGTGTGTGTGCGTGCGTGCGTGTGTGTGTGTGCGTGCGTGTGTGTGTGTGTGTGTGTGTAGGAAGACTGTGACTGATGTAAAATTTTAAGTTATTTCATTTTCTATGAAGTCTAAAGAGCGTTGGTGGAGAGCACAGATATTTGCATTGTCTTCTGTGGATCCTGTTTGCTTGCTTGTTTGATTACTATCAGCTGAATCCCGTCAAATACTGTGGAGAAATAAAGCCAAGAATGCCTGTACAAACTACAACATACAGTTTTCAGGACCTCTTCGATTTCTGTAATTCAGTTTCCACAACAGTCTTCATCTCCTGGACAGCATTTACTCTACTGAGTTCAGAAGGGTTTCATTGGGAAATATAAAGAACAAAAGTATAAAAAACAAAAAATTCACCAGTCCCTATGACCTGACTAGAAAAAAAGTTGCATCTTAGAATTCTGGTTATTTTGAACTGGAAACTCAAATAAGATGCTACACAGTTTCCAATAAGAAAAACAATGCATAGTAATGTAAGCACAGGAGGAGGGTAAGAACTCTAGTGGCGGGAATTCCCAGACCAATGCAATGTAAAAGGTTTACACAGATCTTAAACAAAAATTACAGAAGCCAGAATGTAGGATTTTAAATTTAGTGGGTTTTTTTTGTTGTTGTTTTTTGTTTTTGTTTTTTGAATCAACTGGTGCCTTTTTTTTTTTTTTTTTTTTAGTGGTTAAAAAGTTAGTACACATAAGAATCCCTCTCTGCTTCTCTTGTACAGCACTTGTTTTTATCATGGTTTCAGGATCACAATACCTTTGTTGACATAGGAACATTGACACCATCCAGTAATGTGTATTTTTATTCTTATTGACCCTGTGCCATTAGAGAAAAATGCACCCATGGAATCAAATGTACATGGCACATTTCTTTCTG
The DNA here is from genome assembly GCA_019843965.1 of Rhynchomys soricoides. Lineage (NCBI taxonomy): Eukaryota > Metazoa > Chordata > Mammalia > Rodentia > Muridae > Rhynchomys > Rhynchomys soricoides. The sequence continues at coordinate 10,759,467 of JADRCH010000042.1, forward strand.
ATGTCAGTGTGAAGGAACATCTCTGTGATAGCTTGCAGTCACCCATATTTGTTCTTATATGCCATTATTTTCCACAAAAAAATTTAAGTATAGAAAGGACCTGTGAGCCTAGGTGTTGTTAGTAAACTTCTCTGCAAATTACGGATTTTGTGGGCTGGAGATTGTGAAGATTGTGTTTCTATATAGCTACTTGGATCAAATGAGCGAGTTGAGAGGGGCATGCCGTACTATGTTCTCCGTCTAGTACAACTTTATTATTTCCTTTTTTTTTTTTTTTTTTTGCCTTATGATATAATTTAAAGAGGTATATCACCATTGGCCATGGGGGGTTGGAATGACTACTCAGTTTCAGATACAAAGACTACTTGTGATAATTTCCAGTTTCTGTTCTAGTGGAATTACATAGCACTATATCTCAGAGTCAGACAATTTAAACAATTAAGAAGATTCAGTGAAGGCCGGGCCGTGGTGGCGCACGCCTTTAATCCCAGCACTTGGGAGGCAGAGGCAGGCGGATTTCTGAGTTCGAGGCCTGCCTGGTCTACAGAGTGAGTTCCAGGATAGCCAGGGCTACACAGAGAAACCCTGTCTCGAAAAACCAAAAAAAAAAAGAAGAAGATTCAGTGAGGGGAGAATGACTGAACAGAAGGAAGATCTTTCTAAAGAGGAGAACTTTCAGCTGAAATTTGGAACAAGTCAATTATATAGAGACTTCAGGATGATAACTATAAAAGCACTTACAAGTAGTAGTAATAAGTAATAAGTAATAATAAGTACAAAAATCTTTACAATTTCTCATTTTTACAGTGTTTAGATTTAAAATATGTTCTTATTTATCCACTTCCTGCCCATGGCCTCTCACCAATTCCCTCTGACAACAAACCAACCCAGCTCCTTCCCGACTTGATGTCCTTCTTGAAAATGTATTATTATATTAATAAATAATATAAATAATTCCCTGAGTCCAGCTAGTGCTAAACAGATGTGAAAGGCTGTAGGGCCACCCACTGGGGGACAGACCACCTATCAGTAGGCACATTCCCACAGAAGAATGAATGAGCAGCTGCCAAGTGTCAATGGGTCCTTTGATAGAGATGGAGCCTCAGTGGCTCCTGGATTTTCACTGGCTTGATCTTGTTCAGGTCTCGAACAGTTTACCATCCCAGATGTGAGTTGATGTGTACACCAGCCATGTCACATCCAAAAACATTCCACAACTCTCCTCCCCATCCCGTGTCTCTTGCATTCTTTTCTCCACACTTCCATGATGTTTCCTGAACCTTAGATATGGAGAGGTTGATATAGGTGACCCAGCTATGACTGAGTACCTGAAGTCAGCACTTTGATCAGTTATTGGTCTCAGCATTAACTACTATCAACTGCAATAAGAGGCTCCTCTGACCAAGGTTGGGAGCAGCACAATTATATGGGTATAAACATAATATTAGGAGGGCAGTTTGACAATTGTACATTAGAATAACAGCCTCAGTAGACTTCCCCATCAGGCCCTATGATCTTCCAAGTCATGGACTTTTGACCAGGTTAGAGTATCATACAGAAAAACCTCTTATGGAGCAAGTCTCTAATCCAATCAGAAAGAAGTTGGTTACTATCACAATTGTCATACCATGATCACACCAGTGGAAACATCTTTTCTGGCAGGTTGACGCTGTAGCATGCAGGGTCCAGTATTGGGAAATGTCTTTTCTGCCCCAGTAGCCTGAACAGCACCTTCTGGCATTGTGAAAGCTAGCCATTAGGAAGAGAGTTTCCTGGTCATTTTGAGATTTCTTAATGTCCTGCAACCAAAGTGCATAGTGTCTTTAGCAGTTAGTACAAACATCTTTTGATTAGCGCATTTGAACAACAAAACAGCAGAGTGTCTGGAGAGGAAAGAATGATGTGGATTGAAATTAAAGAGGCAGGCCCATGATAGATACCATAGAGTCTCAAAGGCTCTAATGAAGTGTTTGAACTTTGTTTCAAGTGCAAGAGGAAGCCATTGGGAAATTTTAAGCAAGACAGTAATAATGCTTTATTTAACTTTCTAATAGATCACAATGCCTACTGTGCAGGTACAACCAGGATGAGACTGACAGAGTGAACAGTTTGGGAGGTTATCCACTGAGAACATGAAGGCAGGAGCTTAGTCAAAATTGAGTGAAATAAAAGAGGCCAAGGACCAGGGACACTGTAATAGAGGTACATCTTCCTGATCAAACCATGATGACTTCTTTGTGACCATGAAAATGTGTTCAGACGCTGGTGGTCTGCCTCTCTCTGTGTGTATTTATGTGTAGAGTGCATGTGTGTGGGATCAATGTGTGTGTGTGTGTGTGTGTGTGTTTATGGAGGTCAGAGGCTGATGTTGGTTGTCTTCCTCGATTACTTCCTACTTGATTTACTGACACAGGGTCACTTCCTGAACCCAGAGCTTGCCAATTTACCTAGTCTGGCTAACTAACTTCCCCAGGCTCTTGACTCAGGAACTTTGTGATTATGAACTGACCTTACCTGCCTGGCTTTTATGTGAGTCCTGGGAATTTGATCTCCGTTTACTAGAAAGTGCTTTATCCATTGATCACATTCCCAGCCAACACAATTCTTTCTTGAGAAATGCACAACGTGACAATAAGATTTTAAAGTAGGACGCATGCACATATGCCCTTGTACATTTACATTCACAATCATATTGATATTTGTTTTAGGCAAACATGTTATCACATATAGCCAATTTTGAACTTCTCATCTAATTAAGTAGAAAGAGTTACATTGTACCCTCAGTCCAGAATGTCTCAACTCCTTGTTTTAGAGATGCAAGTAGAATAGCTTTTCTTGCTTAAATTGGGACTGTAGTTTAGGAAGTGTGATTTATCTGGTGCTGATTACTTTCAGCCTACCGTAGGACTGATGCACAATCTTTTGTGATCCCTGATCAATCTATGAAAAACTTGAAAAATACAGAAAAGAGCATGATTTAGATGGTGATTTTCATCCTTTAGAGAAGTTTTAAAGTAAGATGCACATCAACAAAAGATATAAAGATTGTTCTTTGTTATAATCAAAAGAAATAATAGCCATGTTGGACCACTTAATAGTGACCAGGAGCAGTCCTTCCAGCTTGCAAGCTGTCGCTGCTCTCTGCCTCTCTTGCTTCAGCCAAGCAAAGTTCCTAGTCACTACTGGAGTGTCTTCTGTAGCTCACGTGGAGTCATAATGTTTCTGCTGTGGACTTTGTACCATTTCTTGGAACAGGGCTGTTGTCACTGTGTGATAGCATAGTCCAGGAATTCGCACTGGGGATTTAATCTTCTGCCACACTTCATGTTGTGACAGACTTTTAGAAGATTTCTCGTCTTGCTTCTTTTTGAAAGATTTAAGAATGTTGAATTGTTGCCAAGGTTTTTTCTGTGTGAGAGAGATTTAGTAATTTAAGTTACTAGGTATTATCCAGATGAATTTAATTTCAATACATTTATTGGGGCTATAATTCAGTAAGTGTGGTTCACCTGGTCTGACTAGTATTGTCCTCATGCCCAAGGGCAGGTTAATCTATGTCTACTGTGTAGTATCAATATCTGGAGCCCTCAAGAAAAAAAAAAAATCAGAAACTGGCAATATTTAGGCTTCTTGAGAAATTTAGTTACTTCTTGTCTTAGTTACTTTTCTTCTGCTGTGACAAGTCACCATTACCAAGACAACTTATAGAAGAAACAGTTTCATGGGAGTTTCAGAGGGTGGGTCCATGACCATCATGGACGGAAGCATGGGAGTAGGCAGGTAAGCATGGTGCTGCAGTAGTAGCTGAGAGCCTATAGCTGATCCATATGCATGAGAGAGAGAGAGAGAGAGAGAGAGAGAGAGAGAGAGAGAGAGAGACAGAGAGACAGACAGAGAGACAGACAGAGAGACAGACAGAGAGACAGAGAACTGAGAATGGCGTGGGCTTTTGAAATCTCAGTGCCCACTGTGATGGTTTGAATATGAGTGGTCCCCATAGGTTCGTATATTGGAGCATAGTCTCCAGGTTTGGAAGGTTTAGAAGTGCGGCCTATTTGGAGTAGTTGAAACCTTGCTGGAGGTGTGGCTTCCCAGTAGGAGGTGTTATTTTTTTCCTAAAGCACTGGGGACAAAGCATTCGAACATATGAGCCTTACTCAAACCACCACAGCACTATTCTCCTTTTCCAATTTTGAAAATCTTCCCCTAATCGACACCTAAGTTTGAATTCTAGGTTGAATGATGTCCAACTGTGGCCCAGAAGACACCAAACAGTTTTATCTGGGAAGAATTCCTCTTTTCCATAACTTTGAAATTAGCATATAGTACTGTTTCTTTTTATAAAAATTATCTCAGAAATTTAATCACAAACTTAGTTGCAGTTCATGCTACAGAGTAAAGCCCCATTTTACTGTGTGGAATTTGTTAAAACTTGCTGTGGCAGTGAAATGGGAAACTTGTTCATGTGTTTAACACACTGATATTCTACTGTAACTTTCATGCCTGGATCATGCCCTATGCTTCTTTTCTGCTATTTTTCTTCCATGATACTCTAAAAGAGTTTCTCAAACCTTGACTGTTTAAATAAAAAGGAAAAGGGCTATAAAGTCACTCCTGAGGAAAGCTTTGACACTTTTGGAATTCTGAGTGACCGTGTCCTACTTTGTCCTATTAATGATGTCATAGTTCTTTGTAAAGACACTTTCTGGAGAAGGTTTTCTTCTTACCTGGCATATAATCAAAATCTTTATCAGAAGCAGAAACACTAGCTGTTCTGCAATGGTTGACTTCCCCTTGGGCACAAAGGGATCAGGTATGCATGCTGATTAGCACAATCCAGTCATTAGCATGTGATTATGTGGGCTACATATTGAACACCTGCCAAAATCTAAGAATCCCATACTTGCTGTATCTGTGCAAAGACTTGTATTTCTTCTGTGTGTTGACAGTTTGAGGAAAATCAGCCCCTGATATCTTTTCTGTCACTATAATAAAACTGTGTGTACAGTACAGTGTGTCTTCAAGGAACTGGGCTATGCCATGCCTAACTCACTTTGCACTTTGTATAAGCTCCAGTGGCTGGGTGTGCAGAGCACTGAACCCCAACACTGATGTCACTTGTCATTTACACATTTCTACCCAAAGATAGGTATTATCTCTTGGGTGATTTGGCCATCTTTTCCTAATTTTTTTTCTAATCAATTTTATGTGATTTGTTTCCCCTTGAATAGTTTTCCTTTCTTTTTCTGGGTGCCACTGGTGTATATGTTGCCCTTCCCTAGGTTGCTGGTCTACCATAGGGTATGTCTTGTCATCTCATGATGCTGCCCTTCCCTAGGTTGCTGGTTTGGTGCAGAGAGTATATTTTGGAACTGTACTTCTACAGAGCAGAAGTTGTACCGCAATAATTATTTAAAGCAAGATTTGATTACAGCACAAACTGGTGTAATCTAGCACAGAACAAACAGCTTGAACAGGGTGATTCTCAGGTTTTATTTTTTGTGATGGATTAACATATTTGAATGTAGAAGAGTTTTACTTTTAAAATAATCCTGTTAGAATTTGTTGTCAATAATCAGTGGAGGATTACTCTAGGACACCAACGATTCCCTCTTAAAGTGGAACTCCGTAGGCCTGCTTCCAGTCAGCAGGTGGAATGTTCTTTCAATGTTCGTCACACCATCCCTTCTTGCCTGGCTGTGGGCACTTCACCAGAATAAAAAGTAATAACTGGAACAATGAAACCTGCTCATTTGAGATGTTCTAAGGAACATGCTATAGAGAGGAGGGTATGAATTGAGTGGTGAATAGGGATTTTCAGGACTACTCTGAACTTTTAGGGAAGCATGCGCCCTATCCAGGCCCTCTAGACTGATGGGATTGGCTGGGGAGGACAGTGGTGGTTATTCCCTGTTTTGTAACCACAAGCCAGGGCTGTTTGCATTCCTTAAGGTCTGTCTTCTCTAATTCCAAGGCAGCTGTTTTTTTCTTTTTTCTTTGATATTTTCTTTTCTTACATTTCAAATGTTTTCCTCTTTCCAGGTCTCCCCTTTGGAAACCCTCTATCCCATCCCCCCTCCCCTGCCTCTATGAGGGTGCTCCCCCATCCCCCACCCACTCTTGTCTGTCCTCCCTGGCATTCCCCTACACTTGGGCATCAAACAATCTCAGGCCCAAGGCCTTCTCCTCCAACTGATGGCCAACAAGGCCCTCCTCTGCCACATGTGCGGCTGGAGCCATGGGTCCCTCCATGTGTACTCTTTGGTTGGTGGTCCATTCCCTGGGAGCTCGGGGGTGGGGGTGGGGTAGGGGGTGGGGTGGGGGTGAGGGTGGAGGTGGGGGTGGGGGTGGGGGTGGGGATCTAGCCAGTTGACACTGTTGGGGAACTGTTTTTTCCAGAATGCAATTGAATTCCACCATTCAGAGGAGAGCCTGACAGGCTCTGATGAGGACTCAAGCTTCTCCATCTAGCAGGAGAAACCTCACCCTGTTCTCACCACAAACGCATCCAATCTTCATTAGACAAGCCTTCAATAAATGTGTATTAATCACTTTAATATGCAAACTATCCCACTGTTTGATTGTCCTTCTCAATTAAAAGTTTTCCTTGTTTCCCAAGAGAGGTGTAACCTTTTAAAAGAACAATTTTAAGCTATTTTTCCCTTTTGGTAACATAGTCTTCCATGAGATAACATTTATTACATTTTAATATTAATTCTAACTATTATTTTGCTGCTACTACATTCCCATGACTGGTAGGCATTATTTTTCTAAGTGATGCAAATTGAGTTCAATATTATATCTTTGCCTGAACTAAATTCTTAGATCCAAAGTATAGATTACAAACCTTCACTAATAAAATTTCACCATCAGGTTGAAATTAGCAATGGATATTTATGCATTTCATTTATCTTCTTTATATTTCATTAGCACCCTAGAAGATGGAAAATTTTGTTTAACAAAATGATTGGAAATTATTTTGTAAACTTCTGTTTTCATCATTGTTTAGGTTATTTAAGTTATCCACGTTATTTCTACTACCAGTGTGTTGGGAGTAGCTTGAATACAATATTCCAAAATTCATCTAATTTCTGATAAGACTTATGTCCTTTCAATCACAGATAGACTATAGTAGTGTCACAGAGACACTCACTGACATGAAATGTCAACAAAATGGAAAAGGAAGAATTAGAACACTTAGATGACAATTAATTTTATTTTGGAGTGTGTGTGTGTCTGCATGTCTCTATGTCTGTGTGTCTCTGTGTATGTGTGTAGCTGTGTGTGTATGTATGTGTGTGTGTGTGTGTCTGTGTAATTACTGAAAAGTAGCTAGGATTAAACAAATCAAAGACACCACTATTTTTCTGCTAAGAACTCCACAGGCATGCTTTCAGTCTATAGGTGGTTTGAATTTATATATATTTTCTTGTACAGAACTTTTCAGTTAATTTCTTCTCGTCTCCGTGAAGAAATTGAGGAAACTTTTTTACTTGAATTTATCAGTAATATTTGGCTTTCAGCTGTTTTATTTTGTACTTTTTCATTTTGATAACACCTGTTTCATTTTGCACAAACACTACTATACTTTGCTTATAATTTGAATATAATGGTTTGGGCTGCTGTTCATTTTAAAATGGCAAAATAGGTTAAGGAGTGAATCTTAGTTTTTGCTATTTGAAAGTTCCCTCTCAGAGAGAAGGTGCAGTCTGGCGATGTGGTTGTCAAGTATGGTCAGATGAAAACTTACTGCCTGAGCTGAGGAAAGGCAGAGCTTCAGGCACTAGGGGACCTGATGGGCAGGTTAGACTTCCTACTTCTGTGTGTCAATGTTGAGACATTTAGTGTCTAGTTTTCCCCCTTTCTGCAAATACAGAGATAAGTCCGTAGATACATGGATGGATGGATGGATGGATGGATGGATGGATGGATGGTTTACAACACTGTAGCCTCTGGAAATAATTTTTAGTCTGCTCATACTTTGTTCTCCTTGTAGAAATTGAAATCAGAATGCTAATGATGTTATATATGTTTTCCTAGATTAACACAAGTTTCCTGTTAAGCTTATCATAGGCATTTGATGTATTAGAAAGTCATTTGAAGACTTTTGCAGTGAAATCCTCAAAATTGCAACATATACTAGACAGAATCCAATGAAGAGAGCTTGTTGGATTGACAGAGGCCTGAGACTCTGTGTGTATAGTATGTGA
>JADRCH010000042.1:10767686-10802686 GCA_019843965.1 Rhynchomys soricoides
CTTGTTGGATTGACAGAGGCCTGAGACTCTGTGTGTATAGTATGTGAGGTGAGCTGTCCTGTCTTTCTTCCTTAGACTAGCTTGGCCTTGAAAAGGCTTCACTGTTTGTAGAGAAACATCTTTATTAAGGCACAAATGGATCTGACAAGCCCTAATTGGGATCTGGTACTCTTTGATGTTAAGATGGGTAAGGTTTGAGGAACACGGCCTGAGTAGATTGTCCAATTTTAAGCACACCAGTTGTCTTGCTGGTTATAACAACCACAATGATAACACATGGTTAATTTTCAAACCACCCAATGTCTCTCAGATAAAGGAGAGAGGAAAACATCTGCCTAGAGCTTAGCAAAAGGCAATAGAGTTGACATTAGAGTAGACTTTGAAAAAAAACTGGAATCCTGAGCCTTTCCACACATTGGACCTGTGATCTGTAAGAACTTGCACAACTTTTGCATAATTCTTTCCACAGCCAGTGTCTCAGATTGTAAAAAAAAAAAGGGGGGGGGATTTCTGGTGTGACTGGGAGGGGACATGTCAGAAGGCTGCTACTTTACCAAAAGCCTGTGCTCATCTCTGCCACTGATTTGTCATGTGACCTTAGGAAAGCAACTCTTAATTCTTGACTTGAATTTCTTCATCTCAAAACTGAAAGATTTAAATTGTAATTGCCAAGTCGCAAAGCACTTGTAAGTCCCTGGTTTCAGAGTTGAAGTAGTCTGAGCTGGTTCAGCCTGAAGCATTGTTAGCACTTAGTGACGTTCTGGGTGAGTGGCTGCCTGAGATGGGAGACACATGAGTAAGCCAAGAGCTGAGCCTTGATATTCTAAGCTATTGGCTTGGTCTCTAAGGAGGTTACCATTAGGCATCCCTGCCTGAAAATGCTTACAGTCTACTACCAAAAACTACTGAGTATTGCTATCTATGACACTTCCTGGCCATGGCATTAGAATTTAAGACAATGATACCTCTAAGGCAGTGTTGATAGGGTGACTTAATTGTTGTATAGCCAATATTTAGATTGCTTAGTACACTACTATTTAAGAGAGAGAAAAATCAAGCTGGCATGTACTTCAGGGAGACTGATCAGAATGTCTGAACTGTTTTTTTTAAAGTTTTATTTTATTTTTCTGCAAGAGGGTCTTACTATATAGCCCCAGCTGGCTTGTAACTCACTATGTAAACCAGGGTGGCTTCAGACTTATGGATATCCACCTGCCTCTGCCTCCTGAGTGTTAAGAGTAAAGGTCTGCACCACCTCTTATCTGCCTGTGAACTAGATCTTTATGAAGAAGAAAGGGAAGCTGGGATATTTCCCTGAGTTTGCTAAAACTAAGGTAGAAAGGTGCTATGGTAGCCCTGTGATATATTGAAAGTGCTTCAATCTGAATTTTTTTATGGGACAGATTTATAGATTGAAATAGATTTTATATTCTTATAAGGAGAAAATTTTTCAGTTCCCCCCAAATGAAATAGACTGCTTTGGGCGACAGTGAATCCTCCACGAAGAGGGAGGTGTTTGCAGAGAAGCCACCCAGTTGACTGTCAGGGCTTTCTACCACTTCCACCAGTCCTGCACTACCTCATTAGTGCGTATAGAACTGGCCCAGGCCTGGGAGTCCTATGTTTAATCATGCATTTAATAACAACCTAGTTCAGTTGATTCTTTATTGGTGGTACTATTGCTCCCATTTTAGAGAGAAGGAAATTAAAGATAAAGAGTTTAATTAAGTTGACTGAGCATAAGTGAATGAAAGGTGGAAAAGCTGGGAGTTAGACTAGAAAAAACTTGCCCAATTGCCTGTAGCTGAGTTAAGGAGTTTATCATTCCATGTGCTGCACAGGCATCCATGCACTGGCAGTGACCAGAAAACTATGATTTTAAGGACGTCAGTATGAAAGGGTGACTGCATGGGGACAACACAGGTGCTCTTAAGAAGTCTCCACAGTTTGGGCTTTAAGGATGCATCCTTCCTGCCTGCCTTCCTTCCTTCCCTTTTTTTCTTCCTTCTTTTATTTTTCTGTGTATACTTTGGTCAATACACAAACTTCCACTTATTATATCTCATGATAATGAGGCCTTTTTAGAAAATTTTTGGTTTGTGATTCCTGTGTTAGACACTTAATCTTCAACATGTTAAAGACATTAAATTTTCTTTGTAGCCAGAAGCTATGAGAACCTAGAGCAGACAACTCTTTCTAGACACTAAGACAGTAACCTGGTAGTGGAAGGCCTCTACCACAGGCTAACCAGCAGGTGGGTTTGGTTCACCAGAAAACATTTTAAAGTGTTAGTCTGAAATCACTGATAAGCCTGTATTCACTCCATGGTGAGTTATAATTCTACATGGGATCATTTATGAATAAACAACTTTTTCCTGTGTAAATTTTATCTTCAGGGAGGGTGGGCTGCAGTGAAGATAAAGCTGTGAGTGGGGTGGCTGTAACTAAGCACAGTGCATATATAGTATGTGCATAAGGCCACTGAACGTCAATGGATAAGAGGATACCTGCCACTTATGTAATACAACCTGACCACCCACTGGAACTCAGAACAGCTAGAAGCAGGGTCCACAAAGAGACTTGAGGTCATGGTGGGAACTTTCCACCTTGGCAGAGGAGACTGACTCTCTGACATGCTTTTCAACGTGAACACAACTTTTAGTTTCTTTTTATTATATCAATTTTAGTTGATATTTTATTGTTTTTAGCATCTTTGTAGGTACTGAATATCCATTATTATCTCTAGAATATCTAGTAGTTGAATATCAATAGAATACCTAATGCAGTTTAATAAGTTGGGTTGATTATTGATTTGGGCTTTCTTCAAATGAGCCTAAGTATAGGCTAAATATAGTCACTAGATATTGAGAGGTATCAGAGTTCAAGAACAATTCTATGATTTAGAATCTCAGTAAACATTACCTTGAATGGGGTGGGACTCCCCCCAGTCACAATGGTGGCTATCAAGAAATCAGACAACAAATTTTGCAGACGATGCCAAGAAAGAGGACTCATTGCTGCTGGGAGTCTAAACTGGCACAGCCATTGTGGAAATCAGTTTTGGAGGCTCCACAAAAAGTTAAAAATAGAACTAGCATATGATCATGATATTTCACTTCTGGACATCTGCCTAGCAAACTCTGCCTGTGACAGAGATATTTGCACCTCCATGTTTACTGCTCACTATAGCAGGGGGTTGGAACAAATCTAGTTGTCCATCAACAGATGAACAGATAATGAAATCTGGTACATACATAAGACAGAATGTTATTCACCTCTGAAGAAAAATGATATCACAAAAATTTCAGGAAAATGGGTGGACTTAGAATTTGTAATATTAAGTGAGGCCACTCAATCACATGAAGAAAAACCCTGTATGTTCTCCTTCATGTATGGATCTTAATGTATGACACATGCATGTATATAAGTAAACAAATGTGTGTGTAGAGTATAACATTTAGAAAGGAGAACAAGAAATAATATTTAAAAAGACAAAACGCTCACTAATGAGTTCACACAGGTGGTTCTGTTCTGGTCAATCCTTCTCAATATTGTCTCCCTAGGTAGAACACATTTCCAGTGCAAAACAATTGTCCTGGGGGAGTTACCTTAATGTGAGATCTGATTGACATTTTCATTTTCATTTCTGTTTCTGTAGGCTCTCATCCTCCATGCTACTAACCCAAGTGTCTTTTACTCTTTAACCAAGCTTAGCTATTCAGATTCTAGGGTGTGAAGAAGTATGTTTAATACCAAAAGTTAGGTAACTCTGAGACTACCTAGAAATTCTGATTTACTTTTTCTGAATTCCAAAGAATAACCCATCATGAATTTGAAAACATTGAGAAACTTGTTTTGCTTTATTTCACTAGATGTTATAATTCTGATTGTATCATTGATGATTAATAATCACACCCTTTTCATAAAAGCAAACAACCAAACAACCCATAATCTTTAGGGAGGCTTTAGTGGCCTAGAATGAGTATAAAGCTGTGACTAGAAAATGTGCACCTAAAATGGGCATCAGAGTCTGGGGATGTAGCTAGGGCGATGTAGGGCTTTTTTAGCATACACAGAGCCTGGGTCCAGCACCATACAAAACAGGCACGATGCTACATGTATGCATCCTCAGCACTAAGAAGGTGGAGGCAGGAGAATCAGAAGTTCAAGGTCATCTTTGACTACATAGCAAGTTAGTGGACAGCCTGGGATACATGTGGCCACCTTTCAAAAGAAAAATTAAATAGGAAAGCACATTAAATTGACAATGTACAAAAATGCACAAAAATGGATGCATTTCACTTAATTTTGCTTATGTGCTCAAGGAAGGGTAAGAGAGGCTAATACTTTGTCCTGACAGTCAGATTGGGTAGCTCGTCACTCAGTTGATTGATGCAGTGACTTAGGCCATTTCTCAAGCCTTTCTTTCTTTTGACTTTAACCTGTTTGTGGGTCTCCACTCCAGGATACAGGCAAAATCCCATTCCTGATGTCTGCTCTCCAGCTCCCATCTCTGGGCACCATGTTTGACATTTGCAGCACTAGTCCACTTCACTCCTCTGCCTTTGTATTGCTGCTCATCCACATTCCTCACCAAGGTGTGGCAGCAGACCAGCTGACTCAGAGCCTTGAAAAAGGGAGGAGATAGCTCACTTTCATGTGTAGGATAAGTGCTCACTGATAACATTCCTGGAGAAAATCTAATTGCTAAGGTTTTTGGAGCTTTGTGAGGAACCAGTACTTAGTGAATTCAGCTTAGGAGAAAAGGGTATAGTGTAGTTTAGGCTCATTACTCCACTCAGATGAATTAGTATGAATAAAATCCTAAAAATAGTGCCAGTGGCTATCATGATAGTATGCAGAAGACACAAAGCACATGGACAAAGGACATTTAGATTAAGTAATAAAGAGTTCCTGAATAGCTAGTAGTGGGTACCATATGAAATGCTTTATAAATGATTTAGTTCTCATAGCAACTACTTGAGGATATAATTATAGCTCTACCCTACAAAAAGATAGTCTAACTTCCATCCTTGAGACTGTGGGCAAGCTCCATGACTTAAGGATTGAATAGAAAGTTGTGACTGACTTACATGGTGTCAGTGATAGCCTTCCTCCAACTCTCCCTGAGCAGCCAGGTTAGAGAGCACACACAATATGAAGAAGTTACACAGTGATAGAAGAAGGAATGTGTCCTTGAAACCCTAGCCATTCCAACCCAGAGTTTGTGACTTGGTCCTGCTCAGGTTCCACGTCTCTAATGCGAGCCAGCCACTGAACAGACTTAACTGCTGCTTTCTGAGAGTCCCTGAGACAGAACCAGCAGCTCTGAATGTTGTTAGAAATACTCAGTTTGGAAGGATTTTTATGGAATGGCATGCAAGCACTGCAACTTCTGTTTGCTAATTCTCGGGTTAGATTAGCATTAAACATACAATTGCAGCCTTTTAGTGGGGAAATCTTCCTCCTGGAGAGAGATGTGTGGGAACAGAACGGTTTACAAGGTGGGCTTGTTTGGAATTACAGCATTATACTGTTGAGGTGACTGTTTTATAGGTGTACGGGTAGAAAGAGCTTTGGGTTTGGAATCAGAAAGACTGCTTTTAGATGTTTGCCTGCCAGCCCCATCCAAGTGGCTAAGGGCTGGCTTGCTTCCCACTCAGAAAGAAGATTGGGAATTCACTATTTTGTGGAGTATTTTTAGAGATATGTAGAGATTAGAGTGTACGGGGGTCTGGGAATTACATTAAATGGGAAATGAGAGAGGAAAGGTAGACAGAGCACAGTTCAATACTATTAATTTGATCTCTTAAGGTATTTAAACAACTTTAATATGAAAGAGGACGTCGACTGATGTTGCATACTTTTGGAGGAGAAACAGGAAATGGTGTAATAGAGTCAAGTCATTCTGCTGCTACAACAAAATTTCACCAACCAAAGAACTCATGAACAGTAGAAAACGATTAATACCATAGAGATTCTGAAGGCAGGTGCCGAGGTTGGGAGGAGAGTCTCCAGTGTCCATGTTTTAAGGCATGAGGTGTTGTTGTGAGCTGTTTAGAAATGGAACCTAGTGGGAAATTTTAGCTATTAGAATTCTGTCCCTGAAGGGGATCGTGGGGCACTAATATTGGTCTTTCTCCATCCCCTGCCTCTTCCCACTCTCAGTTTGGTCAGGGTTTTCCCCTTAATATGTTTTCATCATGATATGTAACACAAGCCCAAAGTAGGATTGGGGTTCATAGGTCATAGGCAAAATGAGGCTTTCTTCCTTATAAGTTGACTTATCTCAGGTATTTGTTACAATACTAGAAAACTAAGTAAATTACTCAGAAAGTCTAAAATTAAGGCACCAGTAGTTTCAGTCTGATGAGACTTTCCCACTTGAGCCTCAAGATGGTTAGAGGGTGTCCATTACTGCACCTTCTAGAGAGAGGGGGGCTAATTAACAATATTCTTATTGTTGAAAGGGAAGGATGACTAAAAGGGTCTAGCTAAGTTGCCAACAGGCTTTTTGGGTCACAAAATTCATTCATGAGGGCTTTATCACCATCAGTAATTATCCCCTCAACAGCCCCCTCCCCCCCAATGCTATGTTTAGGCAACACATTCTACCTTAGAAGTTTTGGGGCAAGTATATAATTTTAGCCCATAAAGATTCTCATGTATTAGCTGAAATTCTCCAGTTGAAGATGGAAGTGGCTGTTCTCTGGGTTAGTTGAGGGAGATCATAGCAAAGGGACTCTGAAGATCCTCAAGCAGACCAGGCCTTAGGCTCATAAATGAATCTCTTCCACTTCTTTTTAGTGTCCAACTCCAAAGTAACTTTTGTTTTTCTCTATTATAGAAATAGTCTGTTCATTGATGGAAAAATTAGAAGACCAGATAAACAATTTTTTTTTTTTTTTTAGTTGTTACCTTTGGTGGAACCATTGAGAAGAGAGGCCAAGAGAAAACAAGTCCATTGTAAATTTCTGTTGAGTGTGACAGTAGCCTGCTCAATGAGCTCCTTACTTCTAGCTTTTTATGGTGCTCCTATGATCACTCATGTGACTTAGTAATTGTTTTCCAAAGAAAGGTCAAAGGAAGGGAACCAGCTCCTGTCTTGTTTTTTATAAAAATCTCCCAACTCACTAGATTTACTAATTTTGTCTTTTTTTTTTTTATATTCACATTGCAATGTTAAGTCCAAGCATAATTTAAAACTTTACAAAATTGTTTCTGTGGTGTGTGTGTGTGTGTGTGTGTGTGTCCTTCCATAGGTGAGGGTTGATACTGGTGTCTTCTTCCATCTCTCTACATCTTTATTTCCAGAATGGGTTCCTCATTGGATGTATAGCGCACCCATTTGTATAAAATGGTTGGTCAATCAGTTGCAGGGATTGGTTCATCTCTGCCTCCCTAGCAGTTAGATTCTAGCTGTCTGACACCATGCCCAGCTTTTACATCAGAGTGAGGCTCTGAATTCAGGTCTTCATGTTTGCACAGCAAGTACCCTACAGACTGAGCCAGCTCTCCAGTCTCCATACAGATTTATTATACTATCTTCTTAGGGAGCAATATTTCCTACAGGGAGATCAGGACCTATATCTCAGAGCTACCACATTTTTGTTCCTGATGTCATGCTAGGGACACAGAAAAATCTTTGCACATATTTCTCAGTTGATCTGGCACAGAACCTGTCTTGTCTTAGAAAATTATAAAATAAACTATGCTTTTATTCCTTAGGAAAATTTCCATAAAATGATGTAACTCTCTAGATTGGTTTGAAATCTTTTGTCAAATTTTGTTTGCTACTCTCTCTTTCTCTCTTTTCCCTCTATTTTGACTATACTTCCTTTGGAAAGTTCACACAGAAATGTAGTATTTTGAGACTATAACTATTCCCTACCCCCAACTCATCTCTCGCCCATCCTCCATTATCTCCATAAATCTGGGAAGATTTATGTTGTGTACTTTTAAAAAAATTTTAAAAATGCTTATTTTATTTGACTGTCCATACTGCTAAAGAAAACTGACTCCTCTTCTTTCAACAGTGATTCCTTGCCAAGTGCCCCTTCCCTATCTGTGCCATAGTTGTAGTTGTCGATGGCTTGTTTCTTGCAGACCTTGTGCAGGTGCCACAGCTGCTCTGAGTTCATGAGCGCCTTGCCTGTGTTCTATCCAGAAGACACTGTGCTGCAGCTGTCCTCCCTGGCCTCTGGCTCTTAACTTTTCACCCTCACTTCTATGATGTTTTCTGAGTCTTCCTGGGAGGGGCCATGATCTCTCTCTTTCTCTCTCCCTCCCTCTCTCCCTCTCTCCTCCTCCCTCCCTCTCTCACTGTCCCTCCCCTATTCCCTTCCTTCTTGTCTTATTTGGGGTTTCTACCATCCTATGAGACAAAATTTTAAAGATACATTGATTTGCTTGTCAGTTTTACTCAAATGAATGAGGGGTAGATCTCTGTTCATGAAAATCCCAGTGTTTACAAAATTTTATAAAGTTTAAAACTGATAAGTACATCCCCCTTCCCATGTCTCCAAAGACCAGTATAAGCACTTTTGTTTCTACTTCTGTCTCTCATGAATTTATTCAGTGCCTGTGTTGGTGCTGTGGGAACATATGAGTAGTTCTCCTGGCTTTGGTGAAAGAAACCATGGCGTTGCAGCATGTTCCGTACTTGTTAGTGTAGAGGCACTTCGCCCAGATCATGGGACAGAGGACAGCATAGGTCATCACTGAAGTAAAGGAGCCCATGGTTATTGTCTTTGGTATAGGATGATGGTAATTACATTCCATGACCATAAAATAAAGAACACATTCTAACAGATAAGCGATAACCAGCTTACAGGACTGCTTGGACTTGAGCCTGAGGGACAAATGGCGCTCCATGCATGGAGTGCTTGTCTGGAGTGCTTGTCTGGAGTGCTTGTCTGGAGTACTTGTCTGAGTGCCTCTCCAGAGACTTTCAGCCCCCATCTGACACCTGTGAGAGGACCACCAATCTGGTCAATGGAGTCACCTGTCGGCAAGCAAGTGTTTTGTCATTCAGCTCCTCTTACCTTGTGCCAGGGCTTTAGTTTTTTTTTTTTTTTTTCTTTTTTCTTTTTGGCTATACAAGCATACTTTGCATCTGAGGGATTAAAAAAATCTAGTGATCATTACCAAAACCACAGTCACAGTGGCACTGCAACTGTTTTGGGAGACTTTGCACAACCTGGAGACTAAACCAAGCATGCTAAGGAGTCGAGGCCTAAGTCCAGCAGGCATCACACAGAGGGGGTCCTCAGCCTCTCTCCACAAAATGCTTATAGTTATTAGCTGAGATGCTGAGTCTTCTGTGGGTAACTGAGGTGTCTGGGTGAAGATAAAGAACTGTAGACCAAGTCTCACCCATTTACTTTGTCCATTTCAAGTTATTTCAGATTTCAGCCTTGTTCACAGCCCCTCTGGCATTGTGCTAGCAATAAGATGAAGACAAGGAGCGGAAGACTAAGCACACACTCTTTTAAGCTGTTTTATTGAAATTCATACCACACAGTTTATTTATTAACACAGACCATTCGTAGATCTTCAAGTAATCACAGTATTTACATTAGTCAAGGGTCGTATTAATGCCTCTACTCTCAGTGCTGTATCTGCCCCTTCCCTCAAGCATCACCTCTGCTCTGGGAGCTCAGCACTGTGCCAGGGGTGTTTCAAGTGCTGCGCCATCCTATGGTCCCTTTCTCCGTGTGAACGGTGGCAGTGGTACTGTTGAGCACAGCCATTGTTTCATTCAGTGTACATGGAGACTCACTGCTTTAGCTCCTATGCCCCCATGCACCAATGCTGTCGCACTAGCCTCTCGGTTCTTCTGTACTAATTTCTGTTACATGTTCCTCCTGGTGTCTTTTGCATGTCAGGCCAGTGCTCTGCCTCTGACCGAGCCCCAGCCCTCCTTCATTCAAGCTGGCAGGGCTGCCTTTAGAAGAGAAGAGATTAGGACATTAGAATTTTGACATTTCTGAAGACTAGATATTTTACAGTTTTTCTTGTTTTTAATCAGGAAAAGAATAGTTTTGTTCAGACAAGGTATATGGAGGGCTGTAGCCATGTAACAGTTGCCTCTAATCCTTGGCTCTTAATTTTTGTAGTTATTATTTTATTTTAATTATGTGTATGTGTGGGTTTGTGACTGTGAATATGTGAATATAGGTGCCTACAGAGGCCACAGACATCAAGTACCTTGGAACTGGAATTGTCGATCTGCAAAATGAACCACGTGGATGCTGGGAACTGAGCTCTAGTGCTCTTCAACAGCAGCCTGCACGTTTAACAGCTGAAACATTTCTCTATCCCTGATTCGCACTTCTTATTCGAAGATACAAAACTATTTCCTTTTCGAAAAGTTTTCATGTGGTTGTAATAAGCCTAAGATTTGCTCCTCCTCTGTAGCTATAGATGGGCCTCCTAGTAGTTTGCAAACTTTTGTATACTGGGAAGTAATTCCTGTGCAAACATTTCTGCAATGAGCAATTTACTGTTGTTAAAGACAGTTTTTAAATGGCATGTGAATGTCATGCTACAGCATGCTGGAGCATCGGGGTAAGGCTGACAGGTGGACGGGAGCATCTGTGATTACGGCCATGTGTGTAGCTTGAAACAAGCTGGTGTCCTGACACCAGCATGCAGAATATTAAGATCGCCGACTCTCTGGTACAGGTGTAGACTTTTTATCTAATTTATAGTGAGTAGTGAAAGCTGGGCATTGAAACTAACTTCCACCATTTCTAAAGTTTCTAAATGGGTGGAAACAGTTTTTGCTTGTTTGGTTTTTGTTGTTGTTGTTTTGTGCTATGTCCATAGTTTGGTCTGTGGGAAGAGGATTGCTGATGAAAGGACCCAGTTAGGGAGAAAGACTTCACCAATTCTAATACTGGCTCACTGAAACTGAGCGCTCATAAATGCAAAGCATGAGGGAATAAGAAGCCAAAATGTCCAGATTTGTTTTATTACCTCAAAAATGAAACAGCTTGAACCCAGGCTTTGAGTTTAGTTCCTTTGATAATTAACTGCTACTTTAAAGTTCAGCATTGTTTATGAGACAAGTAGTTGTTTGTCTCACTAAGTTATTTTATTTTGTTAATATAATTTATTTGATCTAGTGACAGTCATGAGCTATTCTTCAACAGTTAGGTTTTCTTCTTTCTTTTCTTTTTCTTTTTGGAGTGACTGTGAAAGAAACCTACATATTAATGACTTTTGCAATCTCATTTTATTTTTCTAGGAGTCAGAGAATAATAAGTTATGTTCCCTATATTCCTTCCGAAATACGTCTACCTCACCACATAAGCCTGACGAAGGGAGTCGGGAGCGCGAAATAATGAACAGTGTTACTTTTGGAACCCCGGAACGCCGCAAAGGGAGCCTTGCCGATGTGGTGGATACGCTGAAGCAGAAGAAGCTGGAGGAGATGACTCGGACGGAACAAGAGGGTACGTGGACGTGGACTTCCCTTCCGGCCTCTCCCCCCACCCCCCAGCCCTGCCCCATAGCAAAATAACCAGGATCCCAAGGGCCAGAAGTGCCTACATGCGTGCGCAGCAAGCTGGGAATAGTCACTCAGAGGTTACTATGGTGACAACCGACTGAAGTCCATTAGGAGTGCTAAACAGATAGCCCCCCAGTTTTCTCAAAATGTGTGCGTTTTGTTTGTTTCTTACAACAATACCCCAAGGATTAGAACTGACCTTAACCATAACCCTGGAAAAAGATAGCAAGGGAATTTTCTTAACTACAGTTTTAGTGATTTTTCTCTTATTTCCTTTTGGGCAGATAGTTTTTTGCTGATATGTCCCATTTAAAAATGAAGTAAACTTTTTTCTAATGTATTTCTCTTCCATTTTATGAAGAGAACTGTTATACGGTTACATTTTCACATTCACCCTGAATGTTGGAATAGAGTGGAGAGCTGCTGATGCTCTCCAAGGGTGCGATGCGGTGCCTGCCACAGCCTTCTGCACTCAGCTTCTCTCTACAGGATTTGTTAGTGGACTCTGTATTTAAACAAAATGCACTGCGTGGTTATCACAATGAGTGTGTACATGTGTTCTTTTTCTGTGTGCTTCAGGCATTTTTCACTCGTAAGTAAAATGTAGACCTTGGTGACACTCTAGGGCACTTTGATTAGCAGGCAGTTCCTGTCTAATTTAATTTTATTCTTGTAAAGACTTAACATTCATCTTTTATCGATATTTGGGGAACTCTGACTAAAAGGTCTTGCTCACTTTCTTATGCTAATCAGATTTGTGGTATTTATTTGATGCTTTTGATGACCCAGGCTACTCTGCAGTAATTTAGGAACTGCAGCCCTGTCTTACACTTACTCTACTCAAAGCTCAGTTTTTCCAAGCCACAGAATTCAAAAGTTGCTGTGGTCTTGTATTTAACATGGCAATTGAAACATTTTGAGAAATAACCCAAACAATGAATATGAAAGTCTCTTATAAACTGCAGACTATGTGGATTTGAGATGTTCCTGATGATTATCACATTATAAATATTAATTACCCTGCTGTGATTTGTTGTAATGATGCCTCTGGAGACCACTGAGGTGATTCGGATGATCATCTTTATAGTTATTTCTCTTTAGTTGTAGAGTTTAGAGTTCTTGGGCTTGCTTGATACATGCACCACATATATCTCTTTACACACCCATGTGGGTGATTGACCCTTTTTGTCACCTGAGGGTGTGTGTGCATGTGTACTCATAATAGTGATTGCCTTTTCAATATTGGCTTTCAAGCTGTTTATTTCTTTCCCAATTGTCAGTAATTTCTAATACGTTTCTTACATTCATCTCTAGATTGTGAAAGAAGATGATTTTGGTACATTCTGATCTATATTTAAAACATGACCAAGTATGCTCTAGAGGGGCCGATGAGAATTATGAATAACACATGTGATCATTAGTGTGATCTCTGATCTTACTCTTCTGCTCTTTCAGAGTTTTATCTTTTCTATGACTCCCTTCAACAGTCTAGTGAAGCCTATAACTCCTTGCTTAGCACTATGATAAACTCAAAAAATAAAATACATAGGCTTACAGAGAAGTGAATTATATTAAATACCCAAGTAATTTTTAAAATATGGTAAGGCAGAATGTGATCCTTCACTAAAAGTAACAGAGTTTAAGGTGACCAGCCATGCCCTTCTAGTGTATCAGTGCTGTAACTGACAAGTGCAGGTGCTTTAACAGTTGCAGTGATGGAGAACTGTCTGTTGTTACTGTGATAACACTACAGCCACAGAAGAGGTTGCTTTCACCATCGCTTGAGGCAAGGCAAAAATCTCAGTCTGAGCTAGCTGGGGAAAGATTGTTTTCCCATCTGAGTTCTGTCTATCTGTCTCTTGGGGTCTGTGGACCCAAGGTTAAGAAGGCTGATGCTAGATTACATGCTGTGCTCTCACAATGCATAAGGGAGTAGTCTCAAAACTTTAAAGACTTCATAGTCTAGTAAAAGGCATAGGACACATATTGAAGGAAACCTAGTCTGAGGTCTATCAGTGACAGGCTCCATGAAAGCTGAACAGATCAAATGTTTTGGGAGTTTACAAGGTAAGGTGATTGCTCCTGCCTAGGAAGCCACCGGAGGGTTCTACTGGGAATGAGTCCTAACTAGTCTGGAGAATGAAAGCGTTGCTTTGGTGGAATGCAGGGAAAGACATTGCAGGCTGAGGAAGGGCATTGCACATAAAACAGCCAGCCTTCAGGTTCTAACTTGAGGTGAATTTGCATAGGGGATATTAAGATAGAAAAACTAGGCTGTGCTTGGATCCTGACAGGCTTTGCCATTTTGGCTACAAAATTCAAATGCCATATTGAAAGTCATGGAGGAGCCGCTAACTGCTCTGTTCTTCACGGCAAAAGATTAGAACTTTGCTCTGAGACAGTGAATCTGGCAGTTGAGTAAAGGGTGGGTGGGAGCAGGGACAGGCATTGAGGACATTGTTCCAGGCTAAAGATGGTAAGGGCCTGAACTAAGGCAGCAGAAGTGAGAAGGGAGGGCTGCATATGGAGATGGAGTCAGGAGAGGAACTGTGAAAATGTATGAGTGTGCAAACCAAGAGGTTGCACAGGCTTTTATTGTTGTTTGTTTTGTGTTTTTAAACTCTGGGCAAATAGGAAGGTGGTGATACAATCAGTAAAATAAAGAGTGCAAATATGGTTTGCAAATGGGAGCAAAGCATGGTTTCTAGTTTTATAATGTTGTTGTTTGAATCCCATTTTTTAAGTATGTGCATGTGTAACACATAGGCACACATGCATGCCCACATGCCCACATAGGTGTATACAGCACACCTGCCTTAGTGACAGCGTGAAGGTCAAAGGACAACTTCAATCATCAGCCCTCACTTTGCATCCTGTTGCAGGCAGTGTTATTATTCTTTGCCACTGCATACACCAGACTAACTACTGCCCTATAACCTCCCAGAGATTGTCCCATCTCCGCCTCTCCTCTCCTGTAAGCATGCTGGGATTGCTACTGGGATCCTGAGCACATGTCTTGACACTCTTATAGCCAGGGCTTTAGCAGCTCAGCCACCTCCTCAAGCCCTGAATATGAATTTGAGTTGTCTTCTGGTAACAATCGTCTAGAAGGCAGTGGGAGACCAAGGGAATATAGAAAGATCACTAAAGTTTAGGATAGATTTCTGATTTTAAAATGATCACAGTATAGTTCTCAGGAGGCCAGACAGTCTTCCCAGTACCTGCTTGGCTTTGGTTCTAAAGCCTTGGGTCTGGCTCCTCAGGTAGAGCATGACAACTCATGGAGCATGTAAGAGCTGTTCACGCATATCATCTTCCCTCCACTTCATGGTTTGAGGACCATATTTTAGGGTCAGCTGATTGACAAGCCTTTATGGATAACAGGATAAATGGAGACCTTTCTTGAATCATGCACAGAAAATGTTTTGACTCTTTTATCAAATTAAAAAGACCTTCCCTCTCATTTCTCTTAATGCAGAAACTCATGTGTATAAAGTTTATCATTGTCCATTTAAACCATTGCTTACAAGATAAAACAGCAACTTTCCAGGCAGATGCTTTGATTCACTATATCACTGTTCTCCCTGAGCATTGCTCTGACGAGATTGCAGAGAATCTGATGAACAATGGCATTCTGTCAGAAGCGCCAACTGCCCAACAGTGAGCCTGATGGGAAGATGAACAAGGGTTCTGCCTTTTGTGAATTTAACTTTGATTTAGTGTCATAAGTAGATGAATGGTTATGTGGCACGTAGGGAAATGACAGGTAAGTAGAGAGACACAGGAGTGTATTCAATGACTACGTATCAGAATCTTCTTTTAAAGTCCTGTTGATACTGGTGGGTAGAGCACACAGAAAGGCTGTGATTAATAGAGCCAGGTTAGAATGCTTCCAAGATAAAAATCCTTCAGCTACGATTAAATGATGAATCCTAGTTATCCTGTGTTACCCATCTTGTTGCCAGCATAGCTGGGTCTTAACATAAGCGACAGTTGTCAGAAAATGAACACTTTAAAAAGGACTTCTATATCTAAATACATATATTTAATCAGAGAGCCCTTTGGCTTCTGAAAATAGGTTGTCTAATGAGAATTTCATTTGAGCAGCTGCGACTGAGGAGGTCAACAGGCAGCGCTAGGAGAATATGGCCCAGCTGGTTAAATGTGGTGGCTGTCGTGATTTAAACGGTCAAGTGCTGCTTGTAATCCAGGACCGTCTGTTTGTGGAGGGAAGAGAGAGTGCTTCAGCATAATGTACAGCTGTTTTAATCTCTCTTTAATAATAGTGCTCCAACCGCTGTCATGTCTTGTGTATCATACTACTGAGTATATGATCCCAGGCTGCTGGGGTGGGTTGTAGTCAGCATTGGAAGTCATGTGAGGGACAGGGACACAATATGAAAACCCTCAAGTGTTAGAAAAGACTTTCCGACTCTGTGACTTTTCAAGACTCTCTTTTGGTTAATAATAACCATCATCGTGAGGAAGCAATGGTGCTTGGAATTAGGTCGAAATATCAAGAGTGGATGTAGGTTTTTTTTGGAGAGTGTTCAGAAGACACAGATTAGCCAGGGTTCCACAGACATGCCTGGGTCAGAGACATAGAATATTGCCCCATGGTGTGCCTTAGGCCATCAGGGTGATGTAAGCCCACAGATACACTGTGCTGTGCCTCCATACAAAGGGGCAATAAGCTTGGACTTCTGGCAAAGCAATCTTCTCAAAGGATGTTCTAGTTGTTGGGATTGCCATGTATGTGTTCTTGTGTATGACAGGTACACTGGTATTATTTACATCTCTAAACAGTCATCTGGTCTGTGTTCCCACTGAAGTATACCAACATGTATGTTTTTGTGTACTAAAGGTGTTGTCTAGTATAGTTGAAATGAGGAGAAAACTCAGTTTTGAAAGTCATGTCCTAGATTGAGGTAGATGTGGGTTTGAATCCAAGTTTCAGTACTCATGAAAGCCCTACGAACCTTCATGTTGGGCGGGAGCTAGAGCGAGGTGTTATAGTTTGATAGTTACTCAGTATTTACCACAAAAACGCTATAGTACAAATTACTAAATTTCTCTGTGGTTGGTTTTTTTTTTTTTAACCCAAAATGTGTATAATTATTGTCTTACTTTTCTATGATAAAATACCATGACCAAGGCAATAAAGGCAAGCATTTCATTTAGCTTGAAGTTCCATGGTTAGAGTCCATGATGGTGAAGTAAGGAACAGCTGAGAGATCACATTTTCATTTACAGCCAGGAAGGAGAGAGGGAAGGAGGGAGGGAGGGAGGGAGAGAGAGGGAGAGAGAGAGAGAGAGAGAGAGAGAGAGAGAGAGAGAGAGAATTAGCTTGCATCCAGTGACACACCTCCAATATGGACATACCTCCTAAACCTTCTCAAATAGTTTCACCAACTGAGGGCCAAGTTCACATATATGAGCCTATGGAGACCATTCTCTTTCCAACTACCAAAATTATAGTGATATTATGAAAATCAACCATTAGTCAGTGCACTAAATCATATGGACCACTGTGGGCACACGGCATGTCACTCAATACATTGAGCTAGAGTTATCTCCTGGCCGTGAGACCTTGCGTGTATGACTTACCCCTTCTGTGCTTCAGTTCCTTCATCTATGAAGCTGGGTTGTGGGGACTGGATATCACTTTTTCTCATCACAACTATTATTGCTATTGTTATTGTAACTACTATTACAGTGTTGTTATTTGAAGAAACTTTTCAAAGAGAAAGGTTATAAAGATCTCATTGCATGCAGCAGGCTGCAGGAAATGCCCCAGGGTGTTAAGGGATTTAGCCTTTGGCGGCAATGGTGTTCTTGTGTTCTGGAAGAGCAATTCAGTTTTGCTGGCCTTTCAGGCCTTCTGGAAAAGCTGATAGTAAAGTTTCCCCACTGGAAGCCAGTCTTCCCTGCTGTGAAATGTGGAATGCAGTGTTGTCAGCCACTGAGGCTGGTGGAGCCTTGGATGAGGTTTCAGACTCCTGTCAGGGACAATGTGTTCCTGTTGCAATGAAATCTCTGAAATCCTGTGCAGTAATAATATGAGCACCTTGACATTCAGGCCATGCTATAGCATCGAAGCCATTTTATGGCAGAATGCATGAATATTAAGGTTTTACTAGTATTTTGATCACTGAAGTCTTAGCATGTCTAAACCTTTTCTGGTTTTCATTTGTGAGATTTGTACATAAAAACATGTTAGAAAGACTCAGGGATATGGCTTCTTCAGTGAAGCGCTTGCCTCTCACACATAGGGGCATGAGTTTGATACTCAGAACCCACTTAAAAGTCCACTCCAGTACTGGGGAGGTAGGCACAGGAGGATCCTGGGGGCTTGCCAAATTGATGAGCTCCAGATGCAATCTCAAAAATTAAGTGGGGAGAGATTGAGGAAGACACCCCATGTAGACCTCCGGCCTCCATGCACATGTATGTATGCCTGCCCTAAACATGTACACATATATTTTACACCCATACACATGAACACGTGTACACAGAAATGCCTTGATTATTCACTGCAGCCCTGCAGAGTATCATCTCAGGCAATTAGAAATGAATACTTAGGCTCCACAAGCCACTCACAGTTTGGCAGGGAAATAGTCAGGTAGTCAGAACAGTGCTAATACAGCTTCATTTAAATTCTGTTCTCCTTTTTTCTAAAATTTATTTTCTCCTAATAGTATTTATAGTCTTGGTGTTATATTGGATTATTTAGTGTGGGAATTATGCTTAGTGCATTTTCAAGTTAGGTATATTTGCTTTTCTGTTTTTGGAAACTGGCCATCCTCTCATGTAACTTTAGGACTCAGAATGAGTGGGAGCTCTGTGGCTTGTGGCCTTTTGGAAAATCATCACTAGCTCTGTCTGCAGCTGTTTTGTGGCCCGTTACAATCGAGGTAACACACCGCAGCTGAGTCCTCTCCTTAACTTCTCTTTGTTTGGCCTATGCTTTGAATATTTTTTTTTTTTTCCTGGCTCTTTTCACTAATAGCGTTAGCAGACAATTGTTTCAGGTTTGTTTGCTGAATGGGGAGGGGCTGGAAGGTGCTCTAGGCATTTTGTTGTTTACAAAGAGGCAGCTTCCTAATGGCTCACTGGAGCAGGCACTGTCTCCTCTGCCTTTTGCATTTGGGAATTTTGCATTTTCTCTTGAAAACTCATTACATTTTCTTCAGAGTTTTTTTCTGCGAGTTTCAAGAAATGAGCTGGGGAAAGTTTGGATCTTTAGTATATTTTAATATTTGAAAGAGAAAATGAGCAGATAAAGAAGTGGGTCATTTAACATGTTAGTTGATGATCAAGCCCATGATCACGGAGACAAATGCTCATGGGCTCGCGGATGAGGCTCTATATTGAGACTGCCCATGGCTCTCCACCTGTGCAGCCCTTGCTTTAGACAGGAGATGACTTTGCTGTTATCTTCCATTTTGTTCTGAAATAGGTTTGGATTAGTTTTTAAGTAATACATTTAATTTTGTTGGCTTCAGAACTTTATAAAACCGATGCCACCCTGTAGTCTCTGAGCCCTGGTTTGTATCCTCACTCCTGCACTATAGGATGAGTTTTGCTGTGAAGTATAATGCGTTTTCACTTTTGTTTAATATTTCACACACTACTACTGTTGGTACTGCAGCCAATAACGTCAGGGAGGGTCTTGCACTTGTCTGAGGCACGTGAGAGCGGGGGTTTTCCCTTCAGGACAAGCATTGCTAGTATTGGTACAGATAGTGACAAACATGTGTACTCTGTCTCTGCCTCCCTCTCCTTTTTCTGTATGTGCTTATGTGTGTTCTCTGAAAGCTTTAACTGTCCAGACCTCTTTGGTCTATCTTCCTCAAATGTTCTTATCGTTTCGTTTTTATTTTTGTGTTTTTCCATAATCGCTAATCTTTTCAGAAACTCAACAAGAGTCTCCAGTGGGCCGTTTGCTGCAGTTTTCCTTGTGTTATGTCCTAATAGAATGCCTTCAGCCCTTTAGCCAGTGGCCAAGCACAGGAGCCTTGTTCTCCTGCTGGACTGTGATGACTGGATTTGTTAGGAGACACACTGTTCCCCTTGTGATCTTCTTTATTGACGTCCCCATCTTAAGATGTGGTTTTAGGGTTAGAGTAATTACTGACCTCTAATTATCTTGGGTTCACAACCTACATTTTTTCTGAAATACTTTAAATTTAAAATTACAAGCCTTTTGATTATTGCTCAATCCTATTGTTTATATTGAAATAGACATTTTTTTTTTTTTTTTTTTTTTTTAGTCAATTGACCTGTTATATGGAAATCTTTGCCTTTCTCTAAGAATATCATAGACCTATAATACCAGTTACCAGGAAGCTGAGGCAGGAGGATCACAAGTACAAGGCCATTCTGGGCTACATAGTAAGTTTGAAACCATCCTGGACAATCCTGTTTCAAAATAAAATTAAAAAAAAAAAAAATAGGAAAAAGAGAGCCAGGCCTATCAGTCAGTATTTGTGTGCTTGCATTGCATGCATGAAGAGTCTGGGTCCCATCCTTAGCAGTTTAAAATTGTTTAAGAATCCTTTTAGGAAGGAGGTTGGGAAGATGGCTCAGTGGTTCAGATTCCCAGCACCAGATAGGTTGGAGGCCTGTCTATACTCTTAGTACTTTGGAGGTGGAGATCAGATCTTTGAAGCAAGGTGGCTATCTAGACTAGCCAGATCTATAAATTTTGGGTTCAAGTGAGACTATGTTTCAGTAGAGTGGAGTCTGATCAAGAAAGAGACCCAAAGTCAACCTCTGGGCTCCAAAAGTGCCAACCTCTGGGCACTATATATGTTCATACACATGAATATGTACTTACTAGGCATGCATCCACCACATCCCCAGTAAAAATAAAAAAAGATGACTTCTTTCAGATGTTAGCTTGGACTTGATATTCAGTCTCTTATGGCCCTAGTAACTTGATAGTATCAAGTAATTAACTAATTAATTTAAGGTTTTTTTTTAAATTTATAAAATGATGTTGATATATATATTTATATATGAATAAATTATAAAATTCTATGCCATTTTGATTTTTTAAAAAATCATATCTAAACTTCAGAGTCCACTAATCAGGGTGCCCCTCTCTCAAAATGTTTTCGAATTAAATCACTCATTTCAACCAATCTCATGATTCCTTTTCTTTTATTCTTGAAAATATTCACGATTATCTCTTCTTTTTGATCTGGGAATATTTATGAAGTAAGAGATAAAAGCAGCTATGCAGTTTTGATGTCTGAAGAAGACATTGTCAAATGAAGCCCTTACAAAGCCATGGCTTCAAGGCCCTAGCTTAGTGCTGATAGCTTAGCTCTGAATTATCTGGTGGCACAGAGGTGAATACAGTTGATGTCTTTTTGAGTTTATGTCTGAGGGGCCTACACTGCAGCACAAGTACAGACAAGTGCCCCACAGTGAAGTCAGAGGATGCAGGCTGTCCACTACCACTGGGAGCACCAAAGTTAGAGGCTTGTAGGGGTTTGCACAATTGCTCACAGACAGTATGTTAAAAACAAGTAAATACCAATGATGAAGGCATGCTGAATAGCTATGACACTGTGAGAAACATTTAATCGTCCTAAGAAAAGCCATAGCAGCAGCAACAGCAAGATCATTCTCACCATTGTGTATTTTTTAGTGAGTGGGAACAAGAGTCAAAAGGAAGTCTTAGAAGAGGACCAACAAACTGTGTGCTCTGAAATCCCATCACATTCCAGCTTGCAGTCCTAGCTTAAATAGAACTTATTTAGATTTGTTTATTTATTTACTCATTTTTAATTAATTAATTAATGTGTGTGTGTGTGTGTGTGTGTGTGTGTGTATGAGCATGCCATAGTGCATGTGTGTAAGTCAGAGTATAACTTCTTTCAGGAGTCTTATCTCTCCTTCCACCTTATTTCCAAGGCACTGATCTTTCCTGCTGTTTCCGAACAGCATACTCCAGGCTAGGTGGCCAGTCAGTTTCCAGCTGGTTCTATTCTCTCTGTCTTCTGTCTCTCTAGGAGTGCTGGGATTACAGATGCATGCCACCATATCCACATCTGGCTTTTTATGTGGGTCTCACTTCATCAAACTGATCCAGCAAGGACTTTTACCCTTGAGTCATCTCCCTCACTCTCTTTGGCTTTTAAAAGGATGATCCTTTAGCTCTCAGTTTCTAGCTTCTACATACTCAGATTTCAGTTCCAGGCAGGCCTGCATGGCTCAGTGGATAAAGGAGCCCACTGCTAAACCTGAGTTCAGTCCCCAGGACAAGTATGGTAGAGAGAGAACTGACTCCTGTGGGGTGTTCTCTAACCTCCACATACATCATGGCCTGTGTGCCACTCACATCCACAAACACATAAATATAATAGGAAATAGCAAAACAAAATTTCCTCTTCCTTGGAGAAGTCTTATAAGCCTGTAATCCCAGCATCCAGGTCTAAGGGAGACCACATCCACACTTTCTTTTCTTTTCTTTTCTTTTCTTTTCTTTTCTTTTCTTTCTCCCCTTCTCATTTTGAGGGGGTATAGGGTCTTATGTAGCATAGACTGACCTCAAACTTACCTTGAACTTCTGATTTTTCTGCCTCCACTTTCCAAGTACTAGGATTAAAGACATGTGCCGTCACAGCTAGTTTTATGTTGTAATGTGTTTAGGGGGTGTCTTAGTCAGGGTTTCTATTCCTGCACAAACATCATGACCAAGATGCAAATTGCAGAGGAAAGGGTTTATTGAGCTTACACTTCCATGCTGCTGTTCATCACCAAAGGAAGTCAGGACTGGAACTCAAGCAGGTCAGAAAGCAGGAGCTGATGCAGAGGCCATGGAGGGATGTTACCTACTGACTTGCTTTCCCTGGCTTGCTCAGCTTGCTCTATTGTAGAACCCAAGACTACCAGCCCAGGGATGGCACCACCCACAAGAGGCCTTCCCCACTTGATCACTAATTGAGAAAATGCCTTACACTTGGATCTCATGGAGCCATTTTCTTACCTGAAGCTCCTTTCTCTGTGATAACTCCAGCTTGTGTCAAGTTGACACACAAAACCAGTCAGTACAGGAGGACTCTGGATGCAGGCTTCATGGGTGATATGCAAAGACTCTGCCAACTGGACTCCATCTAAGCCTCACAAAATCCCATGAACAGACATGTGTACTTCATTTTCACAGACTCACTGACTGTGACTTCCTCATTTGTCTTCTGTATTGTCTCTCACTTCATTTAGGTAGAGAGTCAACCAGGGCTTGTCCAGGGCTGCTTCCCAGTACTTGCAACTCTTAATAAATGTTTATTGATTGAAAAAACAAGTGAAACTTATCTTGAATATTGTTTCTAGTTTTTCCTTCTGCCTCCCCTACCTTTGCATTTACCTCATCCTCACAATTAGACTTTTAAGGATAACTTTAATGGCAATGCAGGCCAGTGGAGAAAAAAACCAAACAATTTTCTCTTTTAGTGACATTACTTGCCCCTCTTTTTTAGCTATGTGAGACCTATTTAAAAGTATTTCTGCCAGTGGAAATGTGACTTTTGGTATGATAACATTTTTCATCGTCACTTGGATTGGAATTATACTCTTTATTCTGAAACCACAGCCCACCAATCCTTCGTTCAGCCCTGTGCAGAGTTATAGCCAATTGGTTCTCAGTTTACCAAGGACATATGCAAAGTCTCAAGCCTTTCTATGCAGTCACACCATGACAACATCTCTTCTCTATCCATGTTGCTCTCACACTGGTGGAAACTGAATACACAATCTCCCTGATTGTGCCTGCTGTGGCATCAGCCTCTGGGATGAGCTATACTCTTGTTTACCAGGTGGAAAATAGCTTCTGTGATTTTTTTCCAGCCTAGATTTTCTTCTATTACGTCATAAATGTTGCTGTGAGTATGAGTAGTTCCTATATTCTCTATTCTGTTGTATGAATACATTCCCTGGTCAAGGACATCCGTACAGATTTCAGTTTGGTGATATCACAAACAAATTCTATGAACACTTACAAACACCACTTTTTGGCTGAAAAGAAGTTTCTACTCCTCTCTCATCAGTATTCAGAATAATTAGTGGGTTAGATGGTGGATTTAGTCTTAATTTGATAAAAAGCTGCTACACTGCTTTAGAGTCACTGTGCAATGTTGCTTTCCCACTAGTCACTGAGGAGTGACTTGGTGTCTCTGTATTGTTGTCAATAGTTGGCTTCCTAACTTTCCTTTTAGCCATTCTAATGGATATGTTGTGACATTCCATAGTGAGTTATTGTGTATTTTTCTTATTGCTAGTGCTACCCATTGTATGTGCTGTTTGGTATCTGTGTATTCTTGTTGGTGAAATGTCTTTCCAGACCTTAGTCCTTTTGTACAAAAATCAGATTTCCTTTTGCTATTGTATTGGTCAGTTCTTTGTTAGTCTAGGTAGTAGGCCTACATTCAGAGATATGGTTTGGAGGTATCTTCTTCCAGTCGTTAGCTTGTCTTTCCATGTGCCTACACAACAGCAAATTTAGAGTCTTAATGAGGTCTAGATGAACAATTTTTGCTTTGTGGATTATTTTTGATATAAAATTTTAGAACAACTTGCTAAGTCCTGGATTTTAAATATTGTTTTCTACTTTCTCCCCTAAAGGATGTATAGAACTGTACACTTTACATTTAAGTCCACATATACTTTGGAGCTAACTTTTGTGTAAGGTGTGAGATTTAAGTCAGAATTCATTTTTAAATTTTTAGCTAATGGATAGTTACCACTTCTTTTGAAAAGCCCTGCATGCCTCCATTGATTCATACTATAAATGACAGGATTGGCTACACAGGATACCCCTAAGAGTCAGGAATAAAATGACACAGCAAAACACTAGCAGCTGCACTAATGACTAGAACAGAGAGCACATGTTGGGCTGATGACTTATGGGTCAGAGGGCAAGATCAACAGAGATCCATTGCAGTTCTCTACAGCACTAGGGGCATGTCTTAGTTCACACATGCTGTCATGATAAAGTACTGCAAGCTGGGAAATGGACAAAAACAAAGACCCATTGATCACACGCCCAAAATCTAGGAATGCCAAGACCTAGGTGCTCCCTTCTTCTTAGTTGGTACCTTGCTGCTTTGTCTTCATATGTTGTTGGGGACAAGCAAACATTCATAGTTCTCTCTCATAAGGACACTAACTTCATTCATGGCCCAGTCACCAAATCCTTACCTCTTGATACCACCACACTGGGGATTCTGTTTTAGCATGTGGGTTTGGGAGGATAGAAACATTTGGACTGTAGTAATACTTGAAAACAAAATTAAAATCAATATTATTACAATTTTTCTCAATAAAGTAAAAAAAAGTTTTATATACACCTATCACATTTGTACAGGATCTGTATATGGAATTTGCAAAATGCTCATAAAAAGGCAACAATCTAAATTTAAGAGCAAAACATACTATTCATATACTTGAAAATTTGCTGTGTTGAAGATGTCAGTTCTCCCACAAATATTTAACCCAGTTCCTGTTAAAATCTGGTAAGACCTAGTAAGGAATATGTACACCATCATATTTGATTTTTTATAGGCAGACTTACAGGCACATCCAACCTTTCAGCATTTTAACATATAGTCATTTATTTACAAGGTTAGTTCTTGAGAACTGTGCAATCAACTTATGAAATAGATTATGAAGATCTCATACATTTTAAAAGGCATTTATGATTGTGTGTTAGACCATATTCACAGCAATCTTTGACTGCAAGTGGCCCTGATAATTAATTCCATAAGGCATTTACTTATTAAACTCTTTCAAATCTATTGTAGTAGACCAGGGTGGGAGAGGTAAAGGTGGAATGGAGGAAAAGAAGGCAAATATAAGGGTAGGTATTGTTCTTAGTGCCTTAAGGTTTGGTGGGAGAAAAGTGGAATGAGTAAAGGCTATACATGCAGCTGTGAGCATGTGGCAGGGCAGAAGACAGAACAGTTGTTTCGTTTCAGGCTAGAAATTCACGTACTCAATCTGAGCTGGATTTTGAGTAACTATAAGCTCAATATCCTGAACAAGGCAGAGAAGAAATGTACATAAAATGACAGTGGTATGAATGAGCTTCTCAGGATGTTTGCTGTGGCTAATCAGGAGTTCAGAATGGAAGAAAAAATAGGACAAAGGTATGGTAAAAAGATTGAAATTGTTTGATGCTGGAAAGCAGATGAGAACTTTACATAGGAGGATGAGTGATAGAAAGGGATTTTTTTAAAAGAAAGTAACTGTTCGCATTCTGACCATCAGTAGCAAAAAGACAATGGCAATGAGGGACAGTCTGTGGTAGGCTATTGTAATGGCTTAGGCATATACTGAGAACAGCTAACATCAGTAGAGGATATATAGGAACCAGATTTTAGAAATACAGTTGAAGTTGCTAATTGCCTGTGGTGTATGAGGTTGGAGAGACAACTGGAAGAGAGATCTGAGACTATTGAGATGATCTATCTCCCATGGATGAGAAGTTTCAGGGAAATGTTTAGGTTTAGATGTAATGAGTTTGAGTATTCTCTCTGTGGGTGGAAGAAACACCCAGCATTCAGATATATGAGGGACTACACAAGAAGTTAAAAGAATATGCAGGTCCTTGCCTCTCATTACCATAGAATGAACTTCTTTCTTCTTAGTGAACTCATTTTGATGGCTCACAGTCCTTGATACAGGACAGTCACTACACCTGGCCCTTTGGTGCCATCAAAGGATGCAGTAGACACAAAATGAGCTACATCTTGTGTAGAAACGATGTTGACTGCATAGCTGGCATGCTGCCTTATAGAAAACTTTTTGTTAAGACCAAAACACTCAAGAAAAAAAAAATACATTAATAGCATAGTGGCTTGCTGTCACTACCAAGTGTTACATGTGTCACACAGTTGCATTTGGTAATTACTGACACTTAGGAACTGGTGGGACGGTGGGTTTGTTTATGCCAGGGTCAGTAAAAATACCCGAGAAGGGAGCTACATTATGGCAACATGGTCACTATAGTAGTATGAATTTTTAACTCCATTATCATCTAGTACCTAATTGGTATGTGTTCTGAATTTGATCAAAACATCATGACATAGCCTATGACAGTGGCATACTGTAGAATTACCTTCAAACAGGATAATATAGTTCTATGATCAATTTCCTAACAATTTATCAAATAATTGATCATAGATTTAAGTAGTAGGGTAAAAATACTAGCTGTGGGGGAGAGAGGTCAAGACGTATAGACATCAACTTCCCATTTGATTACTTATTTTGTGGGTTTGCATTTTCTCATAGCTTAACAGTTGAATTGATGTTACAGCATAAAGATAAATGAAATCTGAGTTTGCCTTAATAGTCTAATGACTGGCAAGGGTGCTGGTGTTAGCAGCTTGTCAGGGAAAACACACTGTCAAAGCAAAGAAGAAAAGTTATTGTGTGCTTTCAAATGTATTCATTTGGATTCCAGTTTTATTTAAGTTTCTGTACCTTCATCAAAGATATAGACAGGTCACAACGTGACCCTTTATGGTGCTTCAGAAATACCAGTAATTGATGAAGCTATAAGTAATATAGAAAACAAAGCCCATCGCCACCCAACTTAGCATCAACAAGATAGATATTTAATTACCAAAGGAAACCCTGTATTCTCCTTGGACATGCAGCTCTAGAGGTATGGAGGTGACCTGGGCAGAAGGGAATTTTTGCAGTGTTTAGGTGAACAGCCTCAGGTTTCTCTGATGATGAACTTGAGTTTTCGTCAGCCCCACTCACTCTGCCAGTCCTGCTGTTTTGCAATAGGGCTTAAAAGTGCTTTAAGTGCTTGTGACCGTGGTAATGAATGAAAATGTCTTTCTAGCACTGAGAGGATTGCATTAGACTGAATAGTCACCTCACTTGTAAAAGCACTATTAGAGTGGGGCAGCTGTAAGTAAGGATAACGATTTGTGTCCACTGCTTATTTACTGAAAATTGTCAATGTATTATTTATTGAGAGCTCTCCAGACAGTGCTTGTCAGAATAAAAATGTCAGCTCTGAGCAAAATGTTATAATACATAATAAAAATGCTAGGTACGCATTTTAGGAAGACAACTAATTAGACCCGCTTTTTCTTTAGGAAGAGGCAGTAAAGATGTCTAATATCAGAGACGTTCTCCATTTGTATGTGGTCTTTTCTTTTTCCCTGCTCAGCTCAGTATTTGTTTTAAAAACTTACCATGTCTGAGAAATAATTTGACAACTTTCTGTGGTTGCCATTAGACTCCCCAAGTAGTGGGAGTCTTGCTCAAGGTGGAAGGCCTGGCTTGCCACCCCACAGTGAGCAGCCTCCCTCACCACCATGTTTTGTCTGGAATTAGATGTCACTTCCTCCCTGAGCAGTGCTCTCGGAAAACTGCCTCCAGTGTAAACAAGATAAAATTATTAAGCTTATTCCTCAGCCGTGCTAATTAACCCCAAACAAATTTCACATTAAGGAAACAGAATTCAATCAATGTAAATGTTATTGCCGTGTATTACTGTAAGCAATAATATAGTGGCTAAAATAATTAATTATTTTGATTTTTTTTAAAAAAGAAAGTATTCCTTCTCTATTTTTAAAATGTTGTTGCAAAACATTGTGTGGGTTTATTCTGCCTTTCTCTGGATCTCCTGGTATAGAGTATGAAAGATTCAACTGGCAAAGCAGGAGTAACACAAAAGTTGCTTCCAAATGATGGATATTTTTCCTTCTTTCACAATTGGATTATAGAGAGGGGAGAGTATGCTTTGGAGAGCTTCAGATTTACTTGGTCTAATGTGTTTTCATTGGCAATACTGAGGACAGGCTAATTTCCTCGGACCTGGTCCAGTTGACAGCTCACGGTGATCTCCTCTCCTTTCCCAGCACGCTTTAGTAAAATGCACATGGCCATTGTGGAAGGGCACTAATATAATTTGTATCTGGGAGGAGGAGAGAAAATACAGTTTTACTGCATTTCAGGGTTTCAGAAGCATTTGCCTATGAAGACTCCCCTACCCCTCCCTTTTAAAGAAAAATCTGGGTTCACACAGGAAGTCAAATCATCCTCTTCATGGTAATTTTCTAAAGTCAAACCCTCAGATTTCAACGTGATTGCTTGGTTGCGCCTTTGAGAACTTGGATAAAATTTGTCATCACCGTTTCATCATGCTCAAAGGCCTTTCACTACACAAAGTACAGATGCTATGTGACATATCACTTATTTCTCATTCAGTAGAATGTGTCTCTGATTAATACAGAATAATTTATCAATTATAAATAGCACACTCTATGGCAAATGGAATAGAAATCAAACGTCATCATATTAAGATTATTCTGAAAAATAGTACTCAACTTCACCAATATATACCTGTAAGCATTAGATTAACTTTGAAATTTAAAGTAATTTAGCTGAATTATACAATAAGGAATATGGGACTCTACACATTTATTTTTTTCTGTAACTGTTCCATTGTCAAGTGGTCGCCTCTGTTGTCCCTGCTTGTTTGAGGTGCTGCTGAGCGCCTTACTCTCTTCCATGGACTCGGTCCTCACCCTGGTAGGGGTAGTTAACCCTTTAATGATATCTTAAATATCTCACAAGCAGGTTGCCGCTAAATGTGCACAGTGATGCCAAAGTGAAGAGCAAGAACATAGGTGTTCCAAGAAAAAGCTGGCGTGTGCCACTGACAACCATAAATAAATAAAAGCCAGTCCCCATAGCAGAGATATGAAAAGATTAAACTGTCCAAGTGCTTTAAAATCACACCTGGGCTGACCGTTTACTTGGCTGTATATTTTGATTTCAAATAATTTGTTTCAGACCATTGTTTAAATTTTAGTCTATTTCTTTAGTTTCTATTGCCAGATAGTTGGTTATAGGTTTTTCATTTCTTTGGACATTTATTCTTACTTTTCCAAATAGAAAATAACTTTAGTTTTTATTTCTTCATATTCCATAGGTATCTGTTGATGCCCTGAACATTATAAGAAGCTACGTTCAGTAATTTAAAAAATGGAGGCAATAAAAAATTTGTATTGAGCATGTCTTCATTTTAGATGTTTATTTACATAAACATATTTTAGGTAAAAATGTTTAAATATTATGCATACTATAGCAGAGAATATAGGAGTGCTAAATATAAAAACCAGCTCTTCCATAGCTTCTAGTAGTCAGAGAACTTATAAAATCTTAAAGTGTACGATTTCCATGATTCTAATATTCCTAGATTTAAAAGTTATACCATAATTCCAAGTGAATAAATGCAATAAAATCTAAAAATAAGGATCCTCGTTAGAAGAACCTGTATTAGTGTATTTTTTAAATGAGATGCAAAAACCTGCATCTGGCATTTTATTCCATTTAAGATAGTAATTGACAAACTGCAGTCAGCATGTGTTTTCACATGCTTTTCATGTGTTTTTCTTCCTCTGCTGAATTCATTTTTTTTTTTTTTTTAAATGAAAGTTAAAAAGGAGAAAGGGGACTCCAGGATTTTGAAACTCACTGGTTCTGAAGTGATGGGGAAATAGGCAAGGTGTCACAGCTAATTTCTGGCCCCGTTTTATGAGTTCTGCTCTTCCTTATTCCCCCTGTCAGCTCAGGAATCCCTGAGGCTGTGCAAACTGGCTGAACATCACTCAATCCGAGTTTTATATCCCCTTTTAATAATGTTGAGTCTATTCTGTCCAACTTTGATTCAGACAACCTGCTTGTCTTGAAAAAGTGATATATTTAATCAGTGGCGCTGTCCCCAGCCTAGCTCCCACTGCGTGTGACTGCAGCCGGAGAGTGGTACAGTCCTCTTTCACTGCTGTTTGAATGGGTAATGCGGAGCCTATCAGCTGAGAAGACAGGAGCTGGAACTGCATGTTAGGACACACGATCAAAAGCCACTCTCCATTTTCTGCCAATCAAACCTCATGTCGTCTTGTGGGGCAGACATTAAATAGATTTTTTCCCCAGCCTTATACTATGGGCACTTTGCCAGTTTGACATGTGAACTGTTACAAAAGACAGCAGAGTTTTGACTGCTTGCTGACTGCTTAAAAATATTACTGAACACTTGTCAGAACGAAATATTTCTAATGCTATATTTTAGAAAGCCAGTGAAATGTTTGTTACTCTTATGGTATACTTTACGGGTTTTTGTTGTTGTTGTTCCAGAAGTGGTTGGGACAGAACAAGGGCAGACAGTTGCTTCTCAGGAGAAAGTAAAGAAGACAAGCCGAATGAGCTGAGCATAAAGCTAACACTCAATATGACCAACAGTTCAGCTGGGGTGATAGTCACTTTGTGCAAATAATATCAGTAAATGAAATACTGTTTTACATTTACTCCTCTGAAGTCAAAATAGGAGAGGCTGTTAGTAGTTA
This sequence comes from Rhynchomys soricoides, assembly GCA_019843965.1. Lineage (NCBI taxonomy): Eukaryota > Metazoa > Chordata > Mammalia > Rodentia > Muridae > Rhynchomys > Rhynchomys soricoides. Next base: position 10,798,578 of record JADRCH010000042.1, read on the forward strand.
CATTTTGAGCAAAAACAGCATTCAAAGCTTGAAATTGTGACTGACACGGGCATCTCCACCTTTCTGTTTATTGAAGCGATAGGCTCATTTCTGAATTCCAAGGTAGTCTCTGGTTTGTGTTTGTCCCTTGGCTATTTTCAGCTGTGTCTTTCTTTTTCTTCTGCCCTGAGGGTTTCCCCATTTTATTGCTGCCTCACCCTGAGCCCATATCAGCCTAGTAATGTGATGGTGTTGGCCTAACTGCTAAGCTTTTATAAACAACAATGAATAGTAAGTACTTTTAATTTTAAAAGAGCCTTGGGACTGGCATTTCTGACCATTTCCAAGCTCCCAGATAACTGTCCCAAAGCTGTTAAATCTCAGTGTTTTGATTCTTCCAAACTTGCCTCTTGGTACTTGCTGTCGTCTCTTCTCTAATGATCGTTTTAAAAGGAGTTAAACATTTTCACCAAAACATACCATGGCAGTCTAGTGAGCTGCACATAAACAGCTGCTCCTTCAATACGCCATTCTTTATAATACCCTTATTACCTTCCAGTGTCTCAAATTCTGATTAGTCAACAGAGCTGATTGCTGCACACATTCCATTGCCCGTCTTCTCTGCTCAGCTGCTCATGTCTGAGTAATCACAACACAACTTGGGCATTGTTTCTCCCAAGTTGCTGTTCATATTGTGCCTTGAAAAACTCTGAATTATCCAGGCAAACTGCCGTGGTGTGGCTGTGAGTGACTTTTCTTACTTGTACTTAAATTGTCTGCAAAAAGCACTCCATAAAAAATTGTGTAACTGTGGAGCTCTTAGGTTAGAAAGAATATCTGCAACTTAAACCTGTTCCTGTGATCAGATTATGAAATAGGGGGTGTGACTGTGTTTTAAAAATGAGTCCTTTTTAAATGTGTAGTCATAAAATTGTCACGCTACAGCTATCACATTTCGGTCTGCTCTGGAAGAGATAATTGTGTGGAGAACGTCACAGCAAGGGTCCAAAGGACCTCCACTTTTGCTTAAGATGAGATAACTTTAGTCCAGTTACTGCACACCAGCACTGGTGCCCACCAGATAGGGCAGCACAGTGGTGGCTCCAGTCAGGACGAAATAAGTAGAGTGGGAAAAGCGTCTCCACTGAAGCTAGAATTTCAGCGATTCCTCTGTTGTGACCCCCTGGAATTTACTCTCTGTGAGGAGGAAATGCTGACACACTGGAAATGCAACCTCAGCCAAGGCCCTAAATCTGTCATTGTGCTCTGGAGTCTGCTCTGAAAATAGCGGAGCTCTTTTGGTAAATTAAAATCGGTGTGAATGGGAACAGATGTCTCCATGCTTCCCACTGTCTTCAGGGATGCCCATTAGAAAGGAGAGGGTCAGCGAGGTTAGAGGGTGGAGCACAGTGGAGTATGCAAACAGGGTCCACACAGGGACTACTGACAGGCTAGTGAATAGATTTGAACTTATCTGGTGGCTGAGTATGAACTTACCTACATTGCTACACCTAGAGAAAAAGGAAGGGGTGGTTTTTATTTCTGGAAGGCTCTCGGATATTCCCTGCGGTTGTATTTTTTCTTCAGCAAGCTACACAGTCCCTGGATACCATTAGCTTCTTACTTTCTGAAATTCTCTTGGCATATGCTCCTAAAGTATTTGTTACACTCTAAGACTATAGTAGATTCTTTGTACTGATATTTGTCAAAAATAATGAAAATGGTTTATGCTCTAAAACTGTACAATTTATCAAATAGCACGTGTAGCCAATTTAAATAAGTCTCTTCGAAGTTTCAGTCTTGATTTGAAAAAATAGCATAGGATGAATTTATTTATAAGAACCTTAATAGTTTCTCTCAATTCCTTTTACATTTTAGATTACCTTATAATTTTCTAAATCTACATGAACAATAATGATCAATTTTGTCAGCATTATTCACACCTTTTATTAATTTAACATAGATGAATAAATGTGAGTGTTGTGAAGAGTTGATTGGGAATAGATTTTAAATCTGACAGTTAGATTACAGGGTACCTAAGGAAAATGGCTCTTTCACTAGGTACCTAGTAATTTAATTCTTGTTTGAAATTATTATAATTTATTACAGTGTGTGGGTCCTAATGAATGTCTACTATTAAATGAAAAGGAGAAATTGAAATTAAGATTATGAAATTCTTTTAACTCATATCTTTAAATCCTCTTAAACAATTCCGAAGACATTAATAAGCTATGTAGGTTTCTTTCCATATGCTACAATGACAGATAGAAACATTTTTCAACATTTAAATGTTCTAGGAAATGTTGAATGCACCACAACTCTATGCTTGCAATCTTGGGATTTTATAAAATGGGAAAGCCATTTCAAGAACATTGAACTTGGCAACTCTATTTAGATCTTTATTCAGACTTGACCCAGACTTTTCTAGCGTTTGTGTTTTGCAGAAATGACTATTTCCTACTTTTCAACCTTTAATGTAAGGCAGTTTGAGCTTTCATGGAGTTATAGACAGTACCACATTAATGTTTAAAAATGCTAAGGAGGCTCCTAAAAATATGAGTTAGTAAAATCCACAAATACAGTGAGGAGGAGTGAATGTCAGTGGATGTTTAAGGATGCTGTGTCCAGATGTTGGTAGAGCCAACATGGTCTCAAAAATGATCAGATATTTACAAATAATAATTCCTGAGAAAAACTAGCAATATCATAGGTCATTGTTATATCCTGATATATTGTCAAAATGACTGCTTGAACAGCTCACTGGGTATTTCCATCTGGGATTCAGCCTCAGTTTACAAACATGGTCTTTCTTGTTTGAAATCCTTTTAAGAATTAGGCTGGCTCTTTGAATTTTAAACTAAGGTTTTAAAACTCCCAAGGCTGTGTTTGCTAATTTCTAGACCTTCCCTTTTCTTTCTACCTTTCTGTTTTTTAATTGAGGCCGTTGTGACCAGTTTGGGTGTAAAGAGGGAAAAATCAGAGCAAGTGAGCTGGACATGGCTTAGCTTACCTTTGAGTTCAGAGAGTAGGCCTGTTCAGGCTTCCACAGCTATGGAGCAGTGCTGAGCTGTAGGCCTGGCCGTTTCTCATCTTGGGGACTCCTGTGACCAACCCTGCATGTAAGTGAAGTGTAACTTCTCAGGAGTGTGACTGCTGGGTTAGGTTTCTGTTTGTTGGGTGGATTCTGCATGGGTTTCTTTTGAGGTCTGGGAGCATGCCTTTGGGCTCCCAACAGCTGCATTTCCATTCTTCTCCAAGCACAATTTGCTGTGGACCCCAACAATGCTCCCCTTAGGTAAGGAAGACAGTAGGCATAGCCAGCTGCTTTTACATGAGAAAGTGATCTACGCCCTCTAATATTGTGCTTGTTGAGCTCGAGTTAGCTGAGTTTCTGACAGAAACAGTTATTATTAGGACAAGACATAGGACCCACAGCAGTGCTTAACTGCTCTTTCAAGAAGAGAGAGACAATCATATGCTCCGTGTTCTAAGTTTCCATAAATAATAAAGCCCTTTCTCATCCATCTGTCATATCCACGTGGTTGCTGTTTTGTACTGCAGCTAGTATGCTTATGTTCAATGTCGTCTTTCATATACTATTACAGAAGGCTAAAATCCACTCTGGCAGGGAGGTGGTACAGAACTTGCCGGTGTTAGTTACATGTGTGAGAACACAAGGATCCTGCAATGAAAACAGCCTCTTCACATTATTCTTTTGCCAATTGTGATGCCATAACTGTAAAAACCGTTCATTTTGAAAGCATGACAATTTACAAAACCCCTACCTACTGTCATCTGTTTAATTAGATTTCCCCCCTTGGTACCTATTTAAACTCTAAATGAAAGATGGAAATATGTTTGCTCTAAATATTTGATATGATTGAGATGAGATTAAGGGGTTTAAATGATTTAAAAATTATATTTACTTTAGTGCAATCTGTTAGATTCAGTGTTAATCTGCCATTTGGTTTGCTTTACAGCAAAGCAAGCACCAAGGGTTAAAGTGCCCAGCTCACTGGTACAGTTAAAACTCTTTCCCCAGCACAGAGTTCTTCAGGCACAGTTGAGTTTCACTCAGACCTTCCGTGTGCTTCTCAGCAATGACCTTGCGGGATAGAGAAGCATGGCAC
>JADRCH010000042.1:10807686-10843936 GCA_019843965.1 Rhynchomys soricoides
TGAATTACCTATTACCCAAGAAACAAGGAGCTGGAGTAAAAATTCAGGTCACTTGCTTCTTCAGGCCCCTGTTTAGTCTCTTGTGTTGTGTTGCACATGTTAAGCATGGTGTCATGTGGAGTAGCTGGATGTGATGAAGCTCCCAGGTAAGGAGCGAGAGGCTCACCTGCTTAGGAGCTGCTCTGTGTAGTTACTTGTCTTCAGGGAAGGAGGTGGTTCCTTCAAGGAAAGTCAGTTTTTGAGGAGTATGGATGTGTGCATGTATGTGTGTGTATGTGCATGGGTGCGTGTGTATGAGACTGTGTGTATGTGTAACTCTGTGTGAGACAGTGTGTGTGTGTGTGTGTGTGTGTGTGTGTGTGTGTGACAGGGAGAAGGGGGAGAGGTGGAAAGGAGAGGAGAATCTGAAAGAATGGCACAGACAGAATAGTGTATTTCCCTTTGCCCTTGGACTTCCACTGCTGCCCTTCTTTCCTTGACCGATTGGTCTCATCAGAGCACATATACACCACAGTGATCCACCCACACAACTGCATGAACTACATGCCAAAAGAGACACATACACCTCCATGTTGTTTGTTGTCAGCTTTATACATCATCGTTCTTGAAAATGGTTTTTTTTTTTTTTTTTTTTGGTTTTTCCAAACAGGGTTTCTCTGGGTAGCCCTGGCTGTCCTGGAACTCACTCTGTAGACCAGGCTGGCCTGGAACTCAGAAATCCACCTGTCTCTGCCTCCCAAGTGCTGGGATTAAAGGCGTGCGCCACCACTGCCCAGCTTTGTAATCAGTTTTTAAACAAAATAAACCCACACTTTTGTTTAAAAAAAAATCAAAGAAATAAAAACAATCAGAGAATGGTATGATTCCTTATGGGTCCTTTATCCATCTTAACCATTATAAATATCTCACCTAGGTCACTATTTTATTTGATTAATGTTTAATTTAAAATGTAAATTACAAAATATGCCAAGCATCTAGAAAATCTAGTACATGCACTCAAATTTCCACCACTATTAGTCAGCACACATTATTTTTGTGTGTCAAACATGATAATGAGCTGCAATAATTGAAAGATTGAAAACAGACCCAGCACACAAACTCAGAAGGGTGTAATAAAAGCATTTTATGATTTATCAGAACTTGCTTGCTATCATGCCTTTAAAAATGGAATTCTGCATAACAATTCCTGTGACTGCTGAATAAATGCCTTCTTGAATACAGTGACAGCCACATGTCAGGTGACTGAACTCTAACTGAGACACTCTGACTTGCAGTTGTACCAGAGGCATGGCTGGAGCACCCTGTTTGCCTTAGTGTGCACTCATAGTTTCTTGCTGTTATTTCTTGTTGTATGTTCATTGGGAAGTTGAAATATCTGTTCAAACTTCCTTAAACTACGGAGTCTGTGCTCAGCCATCAGGTCCAGCCAAGTTAATCCACAGTTACACAGAGCAACCTCTGGCACCTTCTTCTGAGAATCAGTCTCAACCCCTGGGTCTAGAGCACTCTTTTGTTGGAGAAATCATCTCTAGACATACTAAGTACAGGAGCAACTTATTTTTCAAAATTTCCGACACTATATTTAAGAATTCATTAGACAACTCATATTTTGCACATCTATTAAGAACATTTATAAAAGCTTTTGATAATTTTCCTCCCATAGCAGTTCAGTATAGGTAACATCATTAGAGAAAGTTTTTATTGATGTAGGCTCAGGCCATATCTCAGGGATACCGTTGAATCTTTGCGTGATAGACACAGAACATTGAGAACATTATTTGTTTATTTAGAATCATTTGCTGAGCTCCTACTGTATGCCACAGCACAATGGAGGTCATTAAAAACTACTCTAGCATTTTTTTCTCCTTACAATTTGTGAATGTATGTGTGCTCACACTATACATGTGCTCAACTCATATATGTGCATGCAGGTGCTTATATGTGAGAGTATGTGTGACATATGTGCACATATGTGTGTAGAAAGGGCAACTTGGCTGTCATTCCACGGGTATATCCTTTTCTTGTTTTGTTTGAACCAGGGCTGCTCACTGACACAGTGCTCACCAAGTGGCTAGAGCGGCTACCAGGGAGTTCCAGGGACCTGTGGGTTCTGTCTCTCAGTGCTGGGATTGCAAATCTGCACTACACCCAGCTTTGTTATATGGATTCGCACACCCAACTCAGCTCCTAACTAGCACAACCTATGCCTCTGTTTTCAAACAATTCTTTTTCTCTTCTTCTCTTCTTCTGTCCTCCTCTTCTTCCTTCTCCTCCTCCTCTTCCTCCTCCTCCTCCTCCTCCTGCTCCTCCTCCTCCTCCTGCTCCTCCTCCTCCTCCTCCTCCTCTTTATTCTGAGATAGAGTTTCTCTGTGTAACCTTGGCTATCCTGTAGATATCCACCTGCCTCAGCCTCTCTAGTTCTGGGATCAAAGGTGTGCCCCACTACCGCCTGGCCACAGCATTGTATTTTTTGTAATCTATTAACTGAAATCTACTGTGATTTCCTCCTGCTCTGCTATTTACTGAAAGCAGACTGGAAGATGTGTCTGACAGTCAACATTACTTAACTGTACCTCTTCACTGAATAAACGTAGGCACATCTGCTTCCTATAACAAAGTATAACTTATACTGTATTTATCAGAAGGCTATTCTTTGAAAGACTAATAGGATACAATTCTGAAACAATGATCCTATCAACTCTTGAGTATGCTGTACCAACTTTATAAGATCAAAAAAAGAGAGAGAGAAAGAAATGGTGTAAGAGAAAAGACAGCTTATAATGTAAACTTTAAACATTATTTAAAGTAAACATTAGACATAGTTTGAATGTACATATGTCAAAATGCACAGATTTCATGTTTTTGAAGGTAATAAATGTCTTTTAAAAACGCTAAAAAAAGTATACCTTATAATCTAACTTGCAGTTGTAACATATGTTCTATGCTTTTTAAGGTATGTGAGTGATTATTAACAATCATAAATATCAAGGGGTAAGCGAGTGTTTAGAGTTTACAAGATATTTTATAATTCTTTAAAAACAATTCAGAATATTTAAAAATTCAAATGACCATAGCAATCCATACACATGACAAAAGTTTGGGCAAAACAGACGTTTTCCAGAAGAGGAAAGAAGGGAAGGTGGTAGTGTGTGGGTTGTTGTTGTTGTTTTGTGTTGTTTTGGTTTTTCATGGAAGGAGGTAGGCTAGACTGTGTCACCTGTAGCAACAATACCACCCTATCATAGCACTTCCACAGGCTTTTGACATTTACTCGTCATGTGCCTAGTGTTTCCTATAAGACTGAAGCCCACCCAGACAGCACCTCATTTTTAAAATGTTCCCTTTTCTTCCTGTAACCTAGTCTAGTACCCAAGTCATAGGATGGATAGAAAGAGTTGTAATAATACAAAATAGTAAGTTCTGTACCTGAGGTATTTTTCACACAGAATATTCTAATTATGGCTTTCCCTCCCCAGACTCCTCCCGGTTCCTCCCAACTCCCCACCCATCCAAATCCACACTTTCTTCCTTTCCTTCATTAGAATACAAACAAACAGGCATCTAAAAATAATAATAAAATACTAATAAAACAGGATAGGATAAAAAAGACAGAAGGAAATGATTCAAAGAAAGACAATGAGAAACCTATACAGGTGTGGAGACATATGTTTGTGCACAAAGAAATTCCATGAAAACACAACACCAGAAATTATAATATATACCCAAAAGATGTGTAAGGGAGCATGGGAAGAAAATGCAATTAAAGAAAAAAAAATATTGCTGAGATAAAGCAGGAGACAAAGAATCTCCAAAACTATCACTGCGTTTGTCTTGTGTTGACCTTGTACTGTTAGGCACGGGCCCTGTCATTAGAGTGGCTTGCATACCCAGTGAGGCTGTTGGAGAAAACTAACTTTTCCTTTGCAAGCACTTGACAACTGGAGATATCTTTTGGCATAGGAATGGGCTGCCCCCAAATCCCGCGCGTCTCCTCTCCACACTAGGATGCATCTGGCCCAGAGCCATGCAGACCCAGCCTCTAAGTTCATTTGTGTCAGTCCTGCTTCTTTGGAAGGCCTTGTTTCCAACCTACAGGCTTTTCTGCTGCAAAGCCACCTTCTCTGAAAGTAAGTCTGAAAGTATTTCCATCCCTGGATGCAGTTAAACCCCCTCCCTTTTTTTTCTGTAAGAATACTCTTTAGTAGACATGTTGGCCTGTGGAGGAGTGAGAATGGTATTTTAAAATTATGCAATACTTCCTAAAGCGAAGTTAAATGTAGTAGTAGATCACCCAAATTCTATAAACTAGTGCCCTACTTTTCATAAATATAGTACTTGCTTGTTAGATTATTGGATTAACAAGAAAACCCCAGTGTTGACTACTACAGATACAAAAACAAACAAACAAACAAACAAACAAAAACCAAATTGGTACACTTGATGGAGAGGTATCTATTTGGATTTAACATTTTTGGGTGGAAAATAACTCTCCCTCATGTTAAATATCAGGGTAAAACAAGAGCATTTATTTTACCCTGTGAGGTATGAGCTCAGCATTCACAAACCAGCGTTATAAGCTGTATGAATTTGGTCACAGTTTCACTTCACAGCACATTTTTTTTTCTTTGTTTTTAGTTGTATCAGGGATACTTTAGTGACTTTAAGCCATGACCGTGTAAAAGGACGCCATGGATATAAGGGACTCCACGAGGAATGGGGATTCTGAACATTGTCACTGAGTTGTTTCCGTTTTGGAAAGCAAGAACCCTGGGCACACACACTCCTTCTTGTAGTAGGGTCTTTGCGGTTTGTTTCCCTTTATCGGTTCCTTTCCGTTCATTAGAGAGACTGACTGTCCTGTTGCACAGTGTGCAATCACAACCAAAGTTTTCAAAGATTTTGAGCAACTTTTATTAGCTTCAATGGACATAAAATCAAAGCCAATCAATTTTTAGTGTTTTTCAGAGAGATCCAGTGCTGGTGTGTATGCATGTTTCTGGTCTCCTTTGTAAATTATGGTTAAAGAAAATAATTTGCTACTAAATTCACTGTGATGATACAGTCTGTGGTGGTGGTTTTTTTTTTTTTTAAGGATGACATGTTGGACATTTTTATTTCATAATACAAACTCATCAGTCTTTGTTGCAAACACCTTAAAAATTTCGTGCAATGACTTTAGTCTGTTTTAACGTTTCAAATCAAGCTTTCTTTTAAAAGTTGGAATATTTTCTTGTTTATACATAATAATATTGCCTATTTCTTTTAAAAAAGTATTCTTCTCTCCTGTATTACATCCTGACCTCAGTTTCCCCTTTCCCCTCTCCTCCCAGTCCCTCCTCTCTTAGATCCATTCTCCCCCATTTTCTTTCAGAAAAGGACAGGCCTCTCAAGGATACCCACCAAGCATGCTTTCCTTATTGCTTGCATAGGTTCTATTTGAGTTCCCTCCTACCTGCTGGCTCGAGGTAGATCCTGAGACACTTAGAGCACCATGCAGTCCTCTGTGTGGGGCTCCTCTTTTTCTCTTACCGTCTTCTTTGTCAACGTTCTCATTCTTAAGCATAAATATTAAATACATTTTACTTCTTTGTCTTGGCTTGCTTGTTTGTTTGTTTATTTATTTATTTATAGACAAAGTCTTCCATTATAGTCCAGATTAGACTATACCTTGCTAAATAGCTCAGGTTCTTCCTACCTTAGCCTCCGGAGTATTGGGATCACAGGTTTAGAACAGTACATCCTACTAATTCTGTCAATTTAAAGAGTTATATTTGTTACTGTGCCAAAAACTTTCTGTCTATCCATTTGTCTGCCTGCCTGTCAGTCTGTTTCTCTCTCTCTCTCTCTCTCTCTCTCTCTCTCACACACACACACACACACACACACACACACACACAGAGGCATGAATAATCAGATTTCAAGTAGTGAGAATATTTTATTAAATACTTTTATAAGGTACTTTATTTTTTTAAAGATTTGTTTATTTATTTTTTTGTATATAACTACACTGTCCTGTCACTGGCTGGCTTAAGACACACTAGAAGAGGGCATCAGATCCCATTACAGATGAGCCAGTATGTGGTTGCTGGGAATTGAATTCAGGACCTCTGCAAGAGCAGCCAGTGCTCTTAATTTAATACACTAGGATTAAAATACCTATATCTGACAAGGTAGAAATTAATCAATAAACATATAGTCTCTTAGGTATATAGTTTTTTTTTAGATATATACAGATTTTGGCATTTTCTATTTACCTTGTAACTTCTATAATTATCCTCAAAATTTATATATTTACTATAAGTAAAGATGAAAATTAATGTTTTAATAATAATAAATTATCTTTAAAATAAAAAATAAATTACAAAATTGCTCAAACTCAAAGATTCTAATTATGGAAATATACTTCTCCCATAGCTATTTTCTTAAAAAGGAAAATGAGTGGGTGGTAGCCTTAACTAAAATACTTTCTATATTTAATTTTGGACTTTATGTGAGGAACTCAGAGAAATTATAAATATTATTTTCAGGATCAGATTTTATACTAAGACAAATATCTCTTACAAGCATCCTTAAAACAATCTATGCTCTTTCAACCATACACACTTCAATTTTGCTGATTGAGCTTTGGGCATTTTGCATTGCTGCATTGGCTTTCTCCTTAAAATTTCATTGTAGGGAACAGTTGATCAAGAGCAGTTTCCAAGTAAATGAAGGTATTGGTGTTTAATTTGATGAAGGGAACCTTTTGTGTTAATATATGGACAGAGGATTTGGTCTTCAGAAACTAATCTGAGGGAGGGAGCCAGTTTTAAACAAGAGCATCAGAAAGCAGTGGTAGTCGGTCAGTCTGAAGAGCTAGCTTGTGTGTATGCCACTCTCCTATCAACCCATTCAGTGGCCATGCCATGGAGAGTTCCCCACAGTTAAACTTGGGCATGCACTAAAACAAAATTCACTGTGATTCTAGAATTCTACCCATTTATTGAAGACAAGTAAAGTCCACGAGTAGCTGTCTTTTCTCCCATTTGCAGCATAGTCCCTGTTATTCTCTTTGAGAATTCAGTGAGGTTTCAATTGTTTCCTCAGTCCCATGGAAGAGAAGGACATGGGAAGTTTTATGTTTCGTTCCTGTATTTAATTGTGAAGAAATCTATTGGCATATTGCAGATAAAGTATTAGTTGAATTATGAGGCAACTTGAATTATTTTTTTATCGTAATTATTGTGCTTTATTATATGCCCTACATTCCTCAAACCAATGGTTCTACTTTCAATATGAAGGTGCATATTTATTTTATGAGTTAATATATAGACATGATATGAATGGAAGTTTCTATGTTTGATATAGACTGTTTGTAGGAGTTAATATATGTTGCATACTTTAAAGTATATTGTATATTAGAACATATGCAGCTAAGATAGTAACAGTACATATGACCTGCTTGCATTTCACATATTATAATTTGTTTGCATATTAATGTTTATTTTTATATTTGCATATGAGTTCATGGAGACACCATGAGTTTTTGAGGATCTGGAGCAGGCATTTGAAGTTGTTCTATGCGCTTGGGAAAGCTACTTAACCTCTGAAGCTTTTAAATATTGGGTTGTTTATCATGTAATTAATACATTTATATACCAGTAAATGAAGGTTAATAATAGTGTAAAATACTGAAATCAGACTCATGTATTGTTGTTGATTTGCTGTTGTTTTAAGAATGTCTTTTTGTAGACTAGGCTAGACTGGAATTACCTAAGTAGCCCGGTCCAGCCTTGAATTTGAGATTACAGATGAGCATCCCCAGACTTAAGTACTCTGTTATAGATATTAATGTGGAGTCTATGTTTGGTTTGGTCATCAATGTAGCTAGTAAAAAATGTATGTTATTAATGGCTGAGAGCCAATAAAGCTTTACTGTATTTAGAGATTTTGTCCATATGAATCTGGTACGATTTAGTACCACTGGAGAAACCTACTATGCAAACTATGTATATTTGTGTTGACAATATAAAAATCACATGGGTATATGTGAGGGTTTCTCTGTCTCACAGGTAGAAGATCTTCATTTCTTTGATACAGTAGCTCATGTATCTCATTCAAATAATAAACAGAAAAACCTTTTTGATGTAGCACTTAGGAAGGGGGGAAGAGGGGAGAGGAGAGAGGAAAAAGGAGAGAGAGGAAGACACTCAGGAAAGGTGGCCGTGGATGTGACAGTTCTCCCCCTCCCTTCATTTTCTTCCCACCTTCCCCCTCCTCACACCCTTGCTTATATATGGACAGAACCAAGACCAGTGGAAAAACTTAGGCCTTCTGAATATTTGACACCTCAAATCCAATTTTTTATCAGTGGGCTTGTTCTGGACTCTCATTGCAGCATTTGTATGTCTGATACTGGAACTTTTTTGGAACGAATAAAAGAGCCATCACATAACTTTTATTTGATGGTGACTTAAGGAATTTCCCATTCTTTTTTCTGTGCTACTCTCAGGAGCTGATTTTCCAGATTGTAAGGATGACTTAAATCAATTATCACTGAACTAACTGCTGGGATTCCAGAATGATTTTCTTTTCTTTTTGAAACAGGTTTGGTTTCTCTTCATGGATTTAACCAGAGAATGATGGTTAAGGAAAAGAAACTTATTAAAATAGAACACTAATACAGCCAGCCTTCCAGGCAATTAAGAACAGGGCATTTGAATCTTCATACATATACCCAAGCAAAATGTGCTCATCTCTTTGTTTTTAGAGAAGCATGTCTAATAGATAGAATATTTCGCTGTAGACTAGATCTGTGGTTCCCTTGAAGGACCAGTGCAGTCAGTCACTTGGTGAGTCTATAGAGGAACAGGACAATTCCATTTGTGGTTTTAATCGAGTCATTGTTTCATTTGGAGAATGTAAAATCGGTGACTGGGCTTGTTCCCTTTGTAAGGGATTACAGTGACACACGGAAGCTTATGAGTGCTTCTGACAGATGTGTTGGCGGTTTGCCACAAGCTAAGGGTGCGGCCCTGACTGACAGCTTGCAATTATGTTATGATGAATGGTTCTGATGTGTGTTCAAGAGAAAACCACTTTCTAGAGAGTGAAAGTCATACATACGGTTCCTATAAAAATCAGCTCAAATAAAGTATGGTAACTTTCTATTTTGTTTTAGCATTTTGGTGGGCTAACCAATTTGAGCATTCCTCCTTCCACAGAAGTCTCTGTTTTTGATAAAACAAGGATGAAATCCAAAATATTTTTGTGGGTAGAAATGAATTTGATACCTTTTTTGGCACCAGAAATACTTTATCTGCATTTTTTGACAAAGCTGACATGTCCAAGGAAATCTTTAGCTCTCACATAAACTCTTAAAATGTATATATGCTCTGTGGTGTGCCCATAAGACTTTTGAGTCAAGCATTCAAAAAAAAGTCGCCTCTTTGGAACAACTAACTTCTTAATAAGTTCTGCTGTTTGTATTTTGTTGAAGATACTGTGTTCAAATGATGTGGGGAGGCTGGCTCTCTAGGTCATTCTGATCATCTCCACTAGTGTCTGATTTAAGTCAGATCATAGTTTACAGTGTAGGTTTTTCTAGAGTTAATGTACTTATTGGTTTAGAATTTTACTACTCAATGATAAGACTCTAATATTTAAAATATGTCTTGATTGAACCAGCTGTTATTTTCCTCCATGTGTTGACAAAAAGTTGACAGGTTTTTCAAAATTAAATCAAATAAAAATATAAAATTAAGTTGTGATGGAGTCTTTTTAAAAAAATACTTAAATTATGAAATTTGTTACTTATTTTGAAAAAGGTAAGTTTCAATTTGATTCTCTGAGCAGCTCAAAGCATGATATTTTTGAAGCTAAGAAGGAATCTCTATTAAGAAAAAAAAAAGCAACATTGAAATTGATGAAATTTCAGAAAGTGCAGTATTTACCATGTAAGAGAAGATAGCACAACAGTTAAATTCTTCACAAAGTCAGACTACAAGTAAGGCTTAAACATTGAGATTTCCAAAGGTCAGGTTAAAAAAAAGGAAGAAGGATCATCCATTTATCCTCAATTTTCTAAAATGTATTGCATTATCCTACTTCAGAGAAGCTAATTAGGATTGTATCGATCTGAAGTAATCCCAAACAAATTTCTTAAGAATTTAAATTATTTCAGTTTTGCAGTAGCCAACTTTTGTCCTTTGGACTTCTTTTTCTCCAAGTCTCTTTGTATGGTTTAAGGTGTGCCATTTCTAGTATTTCAGGAGTGACCTTCCATTGTATCTGAAGTTAATTCTTCCACAATGAAAGGAGGGGCATGTAGCAACTGTAGCAATCTGATTCTGGAATCCTACCTTGCATCATCCATAGAGCCAATGGTGAGAAATTCTGTAAGCTTGGGTTTAGTTGGGAGCTGCCTTCTTTCCCTCCTGCTACTCACCAATCACCATTCAAACCTGGTCTTATGCTGAAGCGCAGGAATGCGCAACCTCAGATCTTTAGGACTTTTCTGTCTAGGTTCCCATCTTTGGAGGCCTCTGATTTCCCCTTTTCTGTTAATTCTAAATCTGTATTCTAGCCACAGTTGTTCAGCTGTTAAAATGGTATCATTTAGGTCTTGACTCTTTACTGATAAAGTTGTTTATAATTCTTAAGTTTACCCAAGCTCAAATGGGTGAGTATTATTGTGTAGCCTCCTTTTCTCCCACCTCTCTTCACCCTTACTGTTTCTCCCTTTCCCTTCCTTTCCCTGGTGTGTCTCCCTTTTCCCCTCCCCCTCTTTCCAACTCCTTTGTTTTCCTTTCCAACCTTGACATTGAAACACTGAGGCCTCAGATCCTCAGATCTCCTTGTTTGATTTAGTCTTTACCTGGAAAAGGAACATTCACCAATCCCTTTGCAGATGCGAGTTAAGGCCTGCTGCAAAGCTTGGCATCTGAGCTCCAAGCTCTGAGTAATAGCTTCTAGCATATAGTTTTGATCAGATGGGGTGTGCAGTTGTTGGGGAAAGTAGATTGTATTATTTTGAGTTGTACTGTAGGTCATAATTATTAGTGTTTATAGGACACACTCATTAGGCAATTATATCTTGTTGTGAATTCGAAACATATTTGTTTTTAACTTGAAAGCTTTCTGGTAGGTAATAATTAGATCCCATTTGGGATATTTTATTTAAATGAAAAGTACTTGGAATAAACTGCACATTTTCTTTGCTTAAAACATTATTTTTAAATCCTCCGGCATTTTGGAAATAATCTAGCATAAGCAGCAGAAGGCACAGAGATATCTGTCCTTGTTAATGCCTAAGGTTAGGTGCCTAAATGTTTAATTGGATTTGGGAAGTTTCCTGGACCGCCCGTAATTAATTCTTTCACTGATACTTTGTTGTTGTTGTGATACTTGTCAAACAAGTTCATAATGCCAGACACACTGTCTAACGTGCTTTTAGCATGCATGATCTCTGTGTGTGCCCTAATCAGGACCACAAAGTTAAAAATTAGCAGAACTCGATATTCCAAACCACATGTAGTTCTTGCAAACCCAGTGTGAACCACTGTGTGCTCTGAAGTAAACTGCATAGGAAAGTGCAAGAAAACCTGACTGCTGAGGGAGATTTCCTGCTCCTCTCCCAGGTAGGAGAACAGGAAAACAAATGCACCCTTGGATCCTTTGGAGCAGTCCCAGGTTGGAGATGAATGAAAGGAAGATAATCTACAAAGAAGATTTATTTTTTGTTAAGTACTCACGGGCAAAGGCAGATTTATTAAGCTATGTGCTTTCTCCCACTTTATAACTTCTCTGCTTATTTATGTGTTTTCCCCCTCTTTTTTTTTTTTTGTTCTCTAGACAGGGTCTCACTATGTAGCTCTGACTGTCCTGGAACTCACCCTCTAGTCCAGGCTGGCCTGAAACTCACAGAGATGTACCTGCCTCTGCCTTCTGAGCACTGGGATTAAAGGAGTGGGTCACTATAAGCATGTCTGAGTATTTCTGAGACAAGCTTAGTCACCTAGTTTCTCAGTCGGTTTGGAAGGCTGTCTATCACACAATACCATAGGCTGGATGGCTTGAACAATAGGAATGTTTTTCTTGTAGTTCCAGAGTTTAAGAAGTCCAAGATTCCTCATGAGGGCTCTTCCTGGCTGGCAGGTGTTCATATTCTCCTGGGTCTTCACATGGGAAAGGGTGAGAGGCATGGGGTGAAGGGGAGAAAGCTCACTGGCATCTCTTCTTTTACTACACTCATCCCATCTTGAAAGCCCCGTCTTCCGGATCTCATCTTCACCTGACTCCTAGAAATATCCTTCTCTGCGTTCCATGAATCTGAATGTCAGGGCTTCAACGTGTACAGTTTTGGGGACATAATTCAGTTCCAGTATGTAGTCCTCCTAGACCTTAGGCACTCAGCCCTGGGGCACAGATTGTCTGGTGACCCTAGTATTATCTTTTGTTTCCTCCTGGAGCGTGTGTGATGACAGATATGACAAGCATTATCTCTTAGATAAAACCTTTTTACCAAGCAGTTACGGTGTTTCTTGAATGTTCCTTCATTTAATTTGTGCAGCACCTGAGGAAGCTGTGGCTTAGCCTTACTTCACATGGCATAATTAAGTGATAAAACTTTCATTTTGGGAATGTGTTAGGCTATAAGCATGAATAACCAAAAAGAGAAATCAACCTGTGCAAATACCCAGCACTCTGTAGCTCAGGTTAGAGGGAGGAGCTGCTGGATGAATAGGAGCAAAAGAACAAATAAAACACTACAAACAAATGGTATTTAATTCTTTCACATAACAAGCAGTCTGGAGAGGTGAGATGCAGGTGTTAGTACAGAAGGCTAGAATTTAAGGACATAGTCTGCATACCTACAGATCTTATGGCCATCCGTTCGCCACAGTGGCCCATAGTCTGGGAGTGGGGACAGAAAATAGTGCATGGATGAATGCGTCCACATGTTCCCCTTTCTTTGCAGGGAAACAGGAGAGGGACTCAAGACAAGGGGGACTGTTCAATAGCCCCACTGCAGATGTCTTCCCATGTCTTGTCTAGAATTAGGTTATATGGCCAATTACCACAGCTGCTAAGTAGACAAAAGCAAATGGCTTGTTTGTCCAGCTTTTCCAACAGAGGTGGTTGAGAAGGAAAAGGGTTATGAATGGGCTCTTACAGGAAAGAAATCCTAGGTTAGTCCTTTGATTTCATTTGCTTTCTGTCTAACTCCTGAGCTTTGCTGAAGCAGGTATTACACATATCTTTAAAAAATATGAGCAGTCATATTTTAGTATACTTTCACAAAGAATTTTTGGTACATTTACAGAAAATAGCAGAAACACACTTGGTAAACCTTAGCGAGGGCCTGACTCGGACCAGGTTCAAATGTTTCTTCCACACATTAGAGGTCTATCATCCAGGAAGTTTCTGGACTTCTCTGTGCATAATGCATATCAGGTACAGTCAAATGAGATCATGTAAGGATTAACAGCTCTAAATAATTGTTAACACTATGAGTAGAAAGAAAATTTCCAGAGTTCAAGATTTGTGAAGTATGAATCCATTTACATTTATCACAGTTTGAAGGACATCTACAATGATTTTGACTGTATCCCAAGCCAAGTTTAGACAGTACATGAAGCAAGAGTTAAAGGCTGTTTTTTGAAAGAAGGTAGAAGCCATGTCTGGGTTCTTTGTAGTTAATACCTGCTTCCAACTCTATTCCTCTCTCTGGCTGGGCATGTGTTAGCACCCCTGCGCTGTAGTCACTCTTTCTTCCTCCCCACTTGTTGGACTGGCACTTCGTGTAAACAATCTGAGGTGATAGGAGGAGGAAGAGATTTGATTAAACATTTGATTGAAATAACTCATAAGAAGATGTTAATGACCAATTGGTTCATTCACTCCTCAAAGGAAGAGGTGGATTTGCTCTGAGATGAGCATGTAAATTGCAAAGAATGCATAGTTTGTGTAACATATAAAGGGGGCTTTAAGAAAAGGTGTTACAAGGTAATCTTGATCATACAAAATAGAAAATGTTATAATAAAATCATATGTACCTTTACTTAGGTTCTAAGCATTTCAAGATTTTGCCACTCTATACTTATTTTAGCATCTATTTCCTCTTTCCCATAAAATAATGGAGAGATATTAGAAAGTAAGCCTTAGCCTTCCAATCCTTGGCCCAGATTATGCATACACCATTGTGCTCTCACCAGACCAGGTACTCATTTGTTTCTAAGAGCTGAAGTCTCATGCATGCGCTGTAGGCAAGAGGTGACTCAGCAGAGACTCAGTATGGACAAGGGTTAACTGTGTAAAAACACTCAGCAGAGACTCAGTATGGACAAGGGTTAACTGTGTAAAAACACTTGAAAACAAAAGCACGGCTGTGGGCTGTGTAGTAGCTTTCTAGGGATTAGCTGTAGGTTGGGGCAACATGAGGAGTTGTAGGCCCTTAAATCTTAAATTTTTAACTTATTTTAACAAATTAAAAAAAAAAACTAGTCAATTGTTCTCATACCAATCACAATTAAACATGTTTGCTTTTGTTTATTTTGATAAGAAAAATAAGTAAAATTTAATAAGAGATATGTATTGTTTGAAGTAAAAATTCAACATGGAAAAGTTTGAAAATAGAAGAGTTGGAGCTGCCACTTAAGAACTGTCATTAATACCAAGTGATATGATTTTTACACGATTATAAAAGTAGAAGAATGAGTAGGGAAGGATAGACAGTGGGTAAGACAGAAGGACCTGGGAATACGGATCAGGGTGTGGTATGCTTGTGAACAGTATCTTTCTGTCTGCTAATAGACAAGAGAGTGAACTAGAGGTAAAGGAGTTGCTGAATTCTAAATAAGTATTTATTTCAGCCACTGGATACGATATTTGGTCAAAGATTTCCCTTCAGCTTTAAAACCAGGAGGGACGTTATGAACAATTGGGAGGTGTTTGTTTGCTTGTTTGTTTGTTCTGTTTTTGACAGCGCTAGCTGGCTTTCCTGCTATTTTCTACACTGTGTTTGTGTGGGCTGTTTCTGCTTTGTCAGTGCTGACAGCCTTCATGCCATTGTCTGGGGGGTCACTCAGCTGTACCCCATATGTACATGAGTGTAGTACCCTTCCCTGCTCCTCTGAATATATCTCCTTTCTTCTGACTTTGCTTCCCCTTTTTTGACTGCCTGAATTAAGAACAATTAATTCTTCTTGCATAGGTCTTAGGGGCATGGTCCTCCAACAGGCTAATGAGAGGAGAGGGGAGCAGAGGTGGGGAGGTCTCAGTTGAGACTAAGTTGTCTTTTCTGAGATTTCGTGTCTAATGGCCTAGTCCCTTCTGCCCCAGCATGGATAGAAAAGGGTCCACCATTCCTTGAGGTGGGCATTCTTGGGACCCCTCTCCACATGTACTGGAATGGTTATGTCTAGAAGCCAATTTTGGCTTGTTGGCTTTCTCCCCTCTGTCCCCCACTGGCTTGCTTGTATGCTTTAGTTTGGGCTGAAGATGGAAAGGCCACCAAAGCTCACTTGATTGCTTTCCAGATCCATGATGATCAGTGATAGCGCTTAACATTTTACTAACTCATGACTTTTGACATGTTATGTATGTTTAATTATTTTATTCTGCTTATTTGCATGCTCTTGGTGAGATAAAATCAAAACAAAACATTTTTTAAATTAGAAAATGGGGAAGCAAAATGTGTGACCTAGTATTTCTTACATATTTATATTAATTCTTTGAGAGTCATATGTGTTTTGATCACATTTACCTCTAACCCTTTCTCTAACGTCTCCTAGTGCAACTCACCTCTTGACCCCTAACTTCGTGTTCTTTTTCTTTTCTTCTAAAAATTAACAGTTTGACTCCAATTTTTTACTGTGCTTACACTTCTAGGTATTGAACCATCCACTGGAGCACACATATAGGTTTGATAATCATAACCATCCCCTTTGTATTGGTGTATTGGGAGAATATAATATAGTAAATGTGTCTATATATATATTATTTTTGGTAAGGAAAAGGTCTTATTTTTAAGTTTTTACAATAGGACAAAGTGGCATTTATCTAGTCATAGAGTAGATTGTCATAGAGAGTTGTGATTCTTTCCAGCTTGAATCTTGAGGTCAGCGGGAGCTGCTTCAGGTTATTAATTATGGTCATTTCTTCTCGTCCTTGCAGGCAGTCTTCCTCTGTCTTCTTTGAGTGCATGCTCCCATTTTTACTCAGTGGAATACTGCAGGCCACTCTGCAGACAGCTAGTGCTAGCTTTTTCTCTGTGTGTGTGTTGTGCCCCTTCTTCCAGCCAACCCAGTACCTAGGACTCTACAGTCCTATCTTCTCCCAGGAATGTAGGTAGCATTCACCTGGACTCTTCCTCTCTGTGCCAGGTAGTAAGCTAGACCAACTTTAGGGCTCACTTATTTTCCCTCCATATCTTAGGGAATACTGTCTCTGTCACCAGATATCTGTGAAGTCTTATTCAAAGGCTTTGTTTTCCTTTTGAACATAATTTAGGAAGCAGAGTAACTTCAGTGTCTACCAGAAGTGAAGTGGGTGCTATACTACTGGGAGCTGAACCAGTGGGTGCTGTACCAGTGGGTGTTGTACTAGTGGGTGTCTGTACTAGTGGGCCCTGTACTAGTGGGTGCTGGGCCAGTGGGTGCTGTAGTAGTGTACTGACTATAGTCTAGTATATAAAGGTACTTAAACTTAAACCTGTGAACACTTTTTTACTTTTTTTTTTTTTTTTTTGAATGAAAATTGGCACAATTATTTGGAAGGGAAATTCAGTGTTTCTAGCATCTGGCTCTGGCCTTCTGTTGGCTCCTTGTGACTCGGGGAAAGAGTTCAGAGGAGACACAGAGCACAGTACAGAGGATGAGAAGAGTCTATTAGAGTGAAGCACTCTCCAGGCCAACAGCTGACAATGGCTACGAGGACCTCACACAGACTTACAGTTAAGGCAGGCTTTGTGCTGTTTCTAAAACCTAGAAATGGCAGCTTTCTCTAAGGGACAGGCCCCTTTGGATCAACTCTCAAGGAACAGGACAGTGGTATATCTCTGTTTTCTACCAGAAAACCTCCAGCTGGATAGCAATTTTAGAACCTTTGGGGCAACTCAGAATGTCTTGTCTCCAATTAGGGCCAGAGATGCCCTCAAATCCAGTCATAACTAGTAACCTAAATCTTGTAGTTTCAGTTCCTGCTTTTCCAAGCTGCTGGTTATGAGAGAGAACTTCATCCCCCAAAACACTCAAGCCAGCTACTCAGCAACAGTGCATTTCAATGCTACAAGCAGACTATCTCATGATTTATCAGTGCTCTTCTTGTAATTTACCCTAGAGATACCTCTGAATGACTCAATGATATAAATACTCAAAATAAGACACAGTGATGTTAATGACAAAGGGAACAGCTTAAATAGTCACACATCAGAATGATTGAATAAACTATTGAACAACCACAGAATGGAATACTATGTAGCTGTATAAAAGGTTGAAGAGACTAAACTGACTTGGACCATTACTAGTATAATATACTAGTATAATATAAAGTATATTATAATATATATCCTTTAGAAATATATTTAAGAATCACTTATTTTGTGTACAAACAAATGTTAATCACACAGAGCAAAACGGAGGATATAAAATAGAAAGAGCTATGAATGGGATAGTGGACACAAATGGAATAGGAGAGATGGGTGTGGTGGAGCAGGCCAGAGTGACTGGCACAGGGAGCTGAGGTCACTGCGAGAGGCAAGGATGGATGCCTTCCCTGTCTGTAGCTCAGCACGGGTTTGTATCACGGTGCTTGTTAGAACCATACTACGTATTCTGAACACAAAGCAAATAGACATGAAGAGCCAAAATGGATGGAACAATAATGAGGAATGTCACTGTACTGCAAATGACATAGCTGCAGTGAAATCGGGTTGGAGGGTGGCTCAGTGGAACTGACCCCAGCAACTTCATGTTAGTGAGTATTTGGACTGCATAGCACAGGTCTAAAGAAAAAGACACACTCTTAAGAGACACAGAACTTTACAGCTGTCTGCTTAACTTTTGAGTCTAGGTAAAGTATGGGCAGATGTTCTCCCCAACTCCCCCCATCTGTCTGTCTATCTGTCTTTCTCATATGTGTTCAAAGTACAAAAAAACCCCCCATACTTCCTAAGTGAAAATGTGTTTCCCTGATGAGCATTAAGATGATTTTAAAACTGTTGGTAGTTATGTAGACCTATACTCTCCTGATACTCAGTAATTATTGGAACACCAAGAGCCCAAGAGCTGGTAACTGAGAACTTTAAGAACACAAATCTATAAATGACCAAGCACTCAGAGACCATTTCTTCCTCCTTGTCTGATGAACAATTTACTTGAAGATGTATCAAGCATCCTGCTCAGAGTCTCCAGTCATTCTTACGACAGTTTTGGATAAGAGGTGCAGAGTGTGTTCCCTTTCCATATGACAGTGGAAACATAATAAGCTGAGTATAATTACTCCTGAGATTTTGTTTGGCAGTAGGGGCGACTGGGACTCAGTGTGTATCTAGAAGAACCCCAGGGCTCCCTGGGAAACTATAAATTAAAATGAAATCAAGACTATGAGTCTTTTTCACCCCTGTCTGAGGCTCTTTCGAGCATGTCATCACCTGACTGTTAATATTTTTATTACTATTGCTACCTTCCATAGAAGCCACCCGAAATAAAATCCTGATCATAAAATTCTTAGTTTACCTGCAAATGTGTAAGCTTTGGAGTTTTAGAACTTTTTACAAAGAGTGTGTTAGGCAACTTCAAGGGAGTAATGTCACTAGTCAGCAGGTCACCTGACAGGACTTGTGGGGGCTGTGAGATCAGGGCAGCTGCCGGCGGAGTTGGCAGTGTTCTAGGGATGGAAGCATCACACAACCCACACTAATGTTTTTGTCCACACCAATTATTTTGTCATTTATGATTCCTACCTCAGAATTCCTCTCAGTGCTTTGATCTTAATGCTTCATTG
This sequence comes from Rhynchomys soricoides, assembly GCA_019843965.1. Classification (NCBI taxonomy): domain Eukaryota; kingdom Metazoa; phylum Chordata; class Mammalia; order Rodentia; family Muridae; genus Rhynchomys; species Rhynchomys soricoides. The sequence continues at coordinate 10,826,671 of JADRCH010000042.1, forward strand.
ATCTGACCCTGGGATGCTAGTGCAGGGGTTCTTTCTATGCTGATTAACAAGGGACTTTTTTTTTTTTCAGCGAAGGCAATGCCTATATATTTTTCTTTAAGCACATAGAGAGGACAGGGTTTCATATATAAAAAGAATGATATTATCTGTCTAAAAGATCTGCCACAACATCTGTCTATTTATTGATACTATAGCCCATGAAATATATGGCAGACCAGAGCCTATGGTCCTGGGTTGCTGTGGTGTGACACCCTCTTTTGTACACATCTCACTCGTTTGTGGCTGTGGTCAGTAGTTTACAGTTTGCACTCTGAGACATTGTCTTTGCTTTGTACTTTGAGGCCTATTCTGTGTTTTGCTTATTTGATGAAACATTTAGACCAATAACTGTGCACAGCCTTTGAGCCTTAACACTTGCATGATTTAGCTGTTCACTTGTCTATGTGCTGGATGCGTGGTTTTTGTGGTTAGAAACTGCTCAGTGCTCATACCTGATGCACACACAGAGTCCAGACTCTCAGGCATGCAGTATCACCGGCTTCAAGCTCAGCTCATAGCTGGATTCCCTTTGACACCACTAACTGTTGCCAAGTTTGAATAGAGGATTAAGAGGCACATGTAGTCCATCTTCAAGCTGTGCAGGGAGCTGTTGAAAGAGCCTTTGTGCTCTGTGTAATCAAGAGAACTGGTCAGTGTTTGGAATCTGCACAGGACAATAGTCAGTTGAGAATTTGTTGTCATTCTTCCTGTTCTCTCTCAGAGTAAAAAGAAAGGGGGAATTTATTTAGATTTCAGTTGGGCTTTTTGTTCTTTAACATTCTTCTTCTCAAAAATATAATTTTAGCTTTGAGTCTCCTTTCACTCAAAATGTAAATGTTGAAAACTAAGCCAGGTTAAATAAAATTGGGTGTGGGGGGAGCGTGTTTAGGTAGAAGCTTTTACAATCTTGATGATTACTTAATTTATTGTCTTCACTCTGAGAGAAGGGATTCTTTGAAGAACTAATAATGGACAGGCTCACCCTGCTGTGAATTCCCAAGTTCCCATTCCTGTGCAGGTCATTTTCTCATATAAATGCGGAGCATTTGGTTATTTAAGAGGAAAAAAAAAGTTCAAAAAAAAAAAACCCCTTCAGGGTGGAGATCATTTTGTGGGAGGCTTCCCTGATGAGAAGCAATGTCACAGTGGTGTTTGCTCTCCAGATTGTGCCTCCCCACCTGGGGTTCTTCTTAAGTCTCTCTTGCCATGGCTGAGCATTTGGGATCCTTGGCACCTTTTACACATAGTAACAAAACAACTGAAGTCTATGACTGAGAAAAAGGCAAGTAATTTCAGAAAGTCTACTACTGGGTGTAGTCCTACATAACTATAATCTCAGCCCTAAGGAGGTAGAGACAGGCAAGTTACAAGCTCAAGGACAGTCTGGGATATGTAGCAGGAGCCTGGCTCACATCAAGTCAAGCAAAAATAAAGAGATGGAATAATGTTTGCCCACTCAGTGGATCCCATGATAAAGTATATGGAATACTGTTTACCCACTCAGTGGATCCCATGGAGGATCTGGGCTCCAAATACCAATATCTTCATTCAACTTTACTAGCACCAAGTATGAGGCTTTAGTTATCTCTCATTTGCTATGCGGAACAGTAAGGGTATGCTAAGGAAGCAGATAGATGGGCTGGTTGATCTCACAGATCAATGGGGAAGTAATACAATAGTGTGTTGAAAGGCATGATGTAGGCAGCCTTCTACTCTAGTGGAGTCTATCAGAGGCACTTCTTAGGAAATGATTTTGATCTTTTAAAAAAATTACATCGTGTGTGTGTGTGTGTGTGTGTGTGTGTGTGTGTGTGTGTGTACTTGCCACAGTCTGCATCTGGAGGTCATAGGATAACTTACAGGAATCATTTCTTAGCTTCCATCATGTGAAACCTGGTCATCAGGCTTGGTGGCAAATGCCTTGAGCCACTGAGCCATCCTACTGACTCAGACATGCCACTAAATAGCAGTCCAGCTGGCATCCTTAGATAAGTTTTGGCAGGGTTTAACCTTAACATATTATGTCTTTCAAAATCTGAGCACACCATCCTTCTATTTGTTTGGAATTTAAGAAATTTATTTTATTACTATTTTTTTTTCAAGATTTATCTGCATGTCCACCTGCATGCCAGGAGAGGACATTAGATCCTATTGGAGATGGTTGTGAGCCACCATGTGGTTGCTAGAAATTGAACTCAGGACCTCTGGAAGAGCAGTCAATGCTCTTAACCACTGAGCCATCTCTCCAACCTCTTATTACTATCTTACAGGGTTTTTACTGTGTGTATGTGTAGAAAATCAGCATATTTTATAAGTTCATTGCTTTTATTTTTCTATATTTTTCAAATATATACAAATATATTTTATATTAACCACATAGTCAATTATCTTTCTAATATTTTTATTAATTTTCATAACTTATTTCAGGCTTACGCTTCTTTCCCTGTATATGATCAAATGGTAGTGTATGTTATTAATTTTCTACAGTACTTTTGTGTGCTGATAAACATATTTCACAGCAATTCTGTAGGTTTGCAACAAGGTTGACTGGGCAGTACTGGGCATGCTCATTTAGCCTTTTCTCCTGTCATATATACAGCTTCCTTAGCTGTCAATACATCTTTTACTGCTAGTGGACCAGTGTCAACATCATGGACTCCCCAAAGTCCACAGTCCACAAAAGCTCCTTCTGTGTGTTCTGTGGGTTTGATGGTGTGTCTGTGTGTCACTGTGGCTGGTTTTACTGTCCTGTCAACTGTCTCTGTTCTGCTCACTCATCCTCTGTTCCCACTGATTACCGAAGTTTTCCCTTTTCTAGAATGTTGTGTATTAAGACACTCTATACTATTAGCATGCAACCTTTTCAGATTGGCTCCCTTTACTTGGTATCATGACAAATGTTAACATTCCCTCCATGTATCTTCATGGCTTGATGGTTCAGTTATTTTTAGTGTTGAATAATATTCTACTGTCTGGATCTACCACAGGTTATCTATGTCAAATGGCAGCTTGCCTGGTGCCCAGTTTGAGCAATTGAGTGAACCTGCTCTGAACATTTACAAACAGATTTTATGCATATCTTTCAACTTGTATGGGAAAAAAAAGCTAAAATGGTAGAGAGGGTTTAGTTTGGGGACAAACTGTTACCTGTTACACTGGCTGTACTATTCTTCTTTCCTGTGCCAGACTGTGCTGGTATTTGGTGCTATGCTCTCAGTTTTGGCCATTCCAATAGGTGTGAAGTACCCATCTCATGCTCCAGTGACTAAAAGTTTGCACATACTCCCATATGTTTTACCACCTGTATCTTTCTATGGTGTTTATTCAGGTAGCTTTGGCACTTTAAATAGCATTGTCTTGTTATCTTATTGTCACCTTAAAGATCAATCTCAAAAGTTTTAATCTTGAAGATAAAAATTTAGCTCTCAAAAGTTCAATTTGTCATTGACTCTGGATTATGTCTTTGGTCATAAAACAAGCCATGACAAATCATCATCATAAAACAGCCATCAAGGCACACTGGCTCCATGCTGCCTCCAGTGAATCCAGTAGTTTTGTGTGTTGCACTGAAAACTACCATAGGTCCATAGTTACATGGGTCACAGGTGTGAGGTCTGTGTTTAGATGCCTAATTTTCATCTGGTTTACCAGTTGTCCTGGCTCCATTTATTGGGAAGACTTATCTTTTCTCAAGCCCATAAATCAGTGATCAGGTTTAGATGGGTCAAATTTTTCTTTCTGTCCTGCTCCATTCATAGATTTTTTTTTTTTTTTTTATATATCAAGTGGTCTTGTTTCCTGTCATTTAATAAGGCCTTGACTTGTATCAGTCCTCTGAGCTCTCCTTCAATTGCAAGGTGGTTATAGGCTCTTTTGTGTCTCCATGTGAACTTTAACCTTAACTTTGTTGATGTTCTTGAGGCAGCTGGTTGAGAATTTAATTGTGACTGTACTCAATCTACAAACCAGATTAGAAGAACTCACATTGGTGATATTAGATATTAGAGTCTTCAGTCTCTAAATGTGGAATAGTTTGAATTTATTTAATTTTTGGTATCATTTATCAGAGTTTTTTATTTTTTCTATACATTTTGGGCATACTTTATTGGATCCATGCCCAAATATTGCATTTTATGGAGACACTAATTCAAACTGCAATGTGTTTTAAATGTCAGATTCCACATGTTGCTGATAGGGAAATGCATGACTTTTTGTGTATTAATTTCATATCCTTCAGTGTTGCTATAGCCATATAATGAAACTCATGCTGATGTTATGCTTTGCTCAGTATTTTGGTATTTTCTACATAGATGAGTAATTTATTTCATTATTCACACTCTATATATCCTTTACCTTTCTTTTGTTGACATATTCATTGACTAGGACCTACAGTCTGGTACTGAAGAGCAGCAATGAGAAGGGACATCTGTGGCTTATTGTTAGTCTCCCTGAAACAGGCTTGAGTCCCACAACTTAAGTTTGATATTTCTTTTTATTCTGTATTTTTTTCTATTTTTCTGTATTTCTTTTCTTAAATATTTTTTATGAAGTTGTTTCTTGTTTGTTTCATCAGGACTGGGCACTGAACTCTTGTTCAAGTGACCTTTCTTTGTTTATTGATATGATCATGTGGTTTCCCTTCTTTGGCTTGCTGGTGTGATTTTAAATGATTATTTTTTAATCTGAACCACCTTTGCATAACTTGGAAAATCTCACTTGATTGTTGTGAATGATTTCTTTCAAGTTTTGTTGGCTTTAAGTTGAAAGTGTTTGGGGTTATAATTGTCTTAGAATACCGTAGTTTGGTTTTGGCATTTGGGAACTGCTACCCCATACAATAAGCTAGGAGACTTCCTTTCTGTTTCTACCTTCTGAAAGGAATCATAGAGAATTGGTGTCATTTCTACCTGAAATATGCTTTAGAATTTGCCTGCATCTGGTGAACCCAACTTGGTGTTTTCAATGTCTTTAAACCCTCTCATGCTTTTTGAAGGTTTGGCAGATTGTCTATTTATTTACTTACTGGTTTCTGTTTCATCTAGGACAGGTATTTAAATGTGTGGGTATAAAAGTTTAATAACATTCTTTTATTCTCCCTTTATTCATTGCAAGATCTGCAACAATGTCTTTCTTCATGTTTCTGGGTTCAGTAATTTAGTAATTTTGTTGTTGTTGTTTTCTCTTCTCTTTCTTTGTTTAGAAACTTACCTATTTTATTAACATTTTCAAAGGAGTTCCTTTCAGTCTGTTGGTTTCTATTTCCTTTCCTTACCTTAACTTTTCCCTTTCCTCTCCCCTTCCCTTCTGTTCCCTTGCGTTTCCTCCCTCTTTCCTTCCCTCTTCTTCCATCTCCTCTCCTTTTCTCCCTTCCCCTCCCCTATGTCTTCCCTCTACCTCCCCCTTCTCTGCTCCTTCCCTCTCTTTTAGTTTTGAGACAGAATCACATTCTGTAGCTGGTCTCAAAGTCCCTTAACTCCCAGCAATCCTCCTGCTTCAGTGTCACAAATGTCGGGATAACAAATGTGAATTAGAGTTACCACACCTGAGCTGTTTCCAGTGTCATTCACAGTAATTATTATTTCTTCCTTTCTTCTCCTACTTGTAGATTAATTTCCCCTTCTTTTAATACCATAAAACAGAGACTAGGCTTGCTAATTTTAGATAAATGCTATACATTTCCCTCTAAGCACCACTTTTGTTACTTCTGAAGAATTTTGATAACCTGTATTTTTATTTTAATTTAGAACAAAAATATTTCAACAATTTCCTTGAGGTTTCTTTGCTGTCTCAGGAACATGCAAAACCATGTTGTTAATACCTATGCATTTGGCATTTTCCTATTATTGATTAATACTCTAATTCCACTTTGGTCTAAGAGAAATGTACAGATTCTCTTCTTTTAAATTTGCCTGCTGTACTTTACAGATCACAGCATGCTCAATTTTTTGACTGTTCACTGTGAGTTTAAAGACTGTTCTGGTGGGTGGGAGGTAATCGGTAGGTGTCAATTATGTCCAGTTGATTGATGGTGTTAAGGTCACCTATGTCCTTACTGGTTTTATGCCTGCTGGTTCTGTCCATTTTATGACAAAAGGATGTTAAAGTCTCTAGCTGTGAGAGTGGATCCATCTATTTCTCCAAGCAAATCTTGCCCAGTGTGTTGGGATGTTATGTTGCTGGTATATGCACATCAAGAATGGTCATGTCTTAAAGAGTTGCTAGGGACAATGACCTCCTAACCCTGAAGTGTAATCAGTCTGAACTTATTACAGCTACTCCCATTTCTTCTGCACAGTGTTAGCATAGCAAACCTTCCTCTACTTATTACTTAATCTATGTGTCTTTATATCAAATAGCATCTTCTTTTAGATAACCTATAATTGGGTATTGTGTGATTGGCCACTCTACCCCTTTAACTTGGCATATGTAGATCTTTGATTGCGTATGGTTTCCATAGAGCTTGATTGAGCTGTACCACTGTGCTGCTATTGGTGCTTTGCCTATGTTTTCATTCCTAGTTTTACCTTTGGTACCTTTTCTACCAGACGTGGATCTATTAGAATTAATTTTGTAGTTTGCAAACAGTAATGGGTTTGTCATGGGGCCTTTACAAATATGTATCACTACCATGCCTTCTCATGTATTTCTCCGCCCACTCCTCTTGTGGTCTATCTAAATCTAGCACTTTATGTGATTCCATTTCCTCTTCTCTCTTAGCCAATCAGCTACAGTTTTGTTTTGTTTCAACAAAACATTTCTCAGTCACTGCCTAGAGTTTGCAGTCTAGATTTATAACAAATCCAAGTGACCTTTCAAGTAACTACCTGAGTTCATGTCTAGGACAAGAGCCATACAATAGCGGCCTTTACTCAGACACAGCCACCATTAGAAAGGGCCTCTGTGTTGAGATATGTACGCCATTATACACATATGGTCAACTCACTGTTGCTATTGTTTTTAACTAAGTGGGTCAATAGAGCCTGAGACCATCAGAGGCATCACTTTGGTTTCCAGGGTCCTGCAATGCTCTTGTTCCTACATTTGAGCCACTGATCAGAACCATTGTCCTCTCTCTGAAGAATGGCTTTCACTTTTCTCTTGAGGCTGCTTTTGTTTGAGGAAATTTTTCTTTTCTACCCTGTTTTTAAAAGGTAACTTCACAGGGTACTGAATCCTAAGTGATTTTTTGTTTGTTTGTTTTGCTCACCTAGTAGTATGGTTTGAACATGTTCCTCAGCTTTAGCTTCAATGTAGTGGTGGGAAAGTGGGGTCTTTATCCAGTGATTAGAGTACATGAATGCTCTCTCATGGGCAGATTCTACCACGGTGGGATGGCATGTCAGTTACTTTCCTGTTATTGGGATAAGACTCATGGCCAAGAGCAGCTTAAATAAAGAGTTGTTCAGAATTTTAAGACCAGGGCATTTAAAAGCACACTTAATATGTTAAAAGTTTTTGTTGAGAAAGTAGGCAGCATGCAGAAGTAGACAAACAACATAAGCAAAAAAAAAAAAGGAATTCCAAGAATTGAAATAAACCAATATAGTGAAATAAAAAAAAATATGTTTGGTGGCCCCTGAGCCGGCGCCTTAGGTATCTAATCATCTTTCGGCTTGAGGGCACATTGGTAGAAATCTCCGAAACAGAATAGCAAGCAGGGGATGGGGGGACAATACTTAAAAACAAAGCGTCCAAACAGTAATTTAATGCTAAAGACCAAATCACAGAAAGAGGACATTCAGAAAACACCAAAGCACATAGGTAAAAAACCATAAAAGTGGCAAATACGTGTTAGTTATCTTGGATGTTCTTTGCACCTGTCTTGTGAGTTTTGCTTATATCCACCTGTGTTGTGAATTGTGGTTCATTGTGGGCCCATCTGTGTAGTGAGATGGGTCTGTTTCTCCCTGTGCTTGAGTTGTGGTTCTTCGTATGTCTGTCTGTGTAGTGAGTTGTGGTCCTTGGTATGTCCGTCTGCATGTGAGTTCTTGTGTAACTCTGTGTGGGTTGTTGTTCTTTGGATGTCTGTGTGTGAGTTGTGATTCTTTGTGTGAATCTCCCATTTGGAGACAGCAGCTAGTCACATGATCTCTTTTCTCTAAAGGACTTAGGAAGAGTTGTCAACTTTCAGTCTGCTGAGCTTTTTACTTGTAGTTGGGGTGGAATGGTGGCTTCTGAACTCCTTATACTGCTGGGTTGGAAGTCAGAAGTTGACTGTATAGACTATAATTTTTTCCCTATCTCTCTGACTAGAGTCTCCTGGGAAACAGAGAACTGAACAGTAAGAGTAGACAATCTTGTCTTCCTCCTCCTCCTCCCATTCAGCATTTGCCTTTATTAATTACACCTGCTGGAAGTCCCTCCTGTTCTTAGGTTGCTGAGTGTGTAGTCCCGCCATGGGTGGGTTAAGTGTTATAACAAGATCTGTCTATCCCCACCAGAACAGTCGGGTGCGTTATTACCTTTATTCTATAAGGGACATTGTACTGCAGAGCGTCTGAACCTTTGTGGAGCTTTATGGCCCCTCTCCTGGCTTATTTCCAATACTTTTACTTGGCAATATTTTTTGTGGGTATAAATAACTTAAAATATTTCTTACCATTTTATTTATTTATAAATTATCTATAAAATATTTGTGTGTGTGTGTGTGTGTGTGTGTGTGTGTGTGTGTATGTATGTGTGTGCATGTGTAGTTCAGAGGACAACCTGCTGGAGTTGGATGGAGTTGCTAGGTGGGTCCTCTGATCAACTCAGATCATGATGCTTGGAGACAGAGTCCCTTTTCCTGTGAGGCATCTTGTAGATCCCTCTTAAGGTTTTTGTATCTAGATTATAAAGGAGACTCACCTATATGTTATTTTTCTTAAACTCTTTGAAGACTCCTGTTACAAATTTTTGTATGTAGATTATGAAAGAGATCTACCTATACATTATTTTCTCATAAAATTTTTGATCAAAATTTGCTGGATGAATTGAAAAGTGTTTGGCTTTAGATTTTTTTTCAGTATTTGTATGAGATTATTACTATTTCTTCCTTGACAATTTGGAAAAATTCACCAGTTTGGCAAATTTGGGTTCAGAGTGACCTCAGTGATCAGTTTTCTGTCTTGAGATATATATATGTTTTTTTCCAGAAAATTTTGTATTTTATCTAAAACCTTCAATTTATTAGCATAAAGTTTTTCATAGTAATCATGAATTGTTATATTAGTCTGTCACCACTAAGATGGTTTTGTTTTCTTCGTGTATTACAATGCCATATTTTAAAAAGGCATATTCTACTCTTGCTTTCGGCCACATAGGAATAACTGGTCCTGGATTGAGCCCTTCAGTACAGACAGTCAGAATCCTCATCAGGTGTCCTGAAAAAGTAGAAAACAAGAAACTAGAGAAACACCAGCATTAGTGAGCAGAGACGTGCAAACCAGAAAACAGAACATTCACACACCCGGAGCTGAGAAAAGCAGTGTTTAGAGAATGTGACTGCAGATAATCAAGTGTAGGCTAAGAAAGAAGCAAAATTAAAATACGATAGTGGAAACTTTCTGAACCAGAGAACACAGGGGAAAGGGCACAAAGATGAACAGGACTGCAGAGCCGAGCCTGTGGAGCTGATGGTGAACTGTGCAGGCTGGGGGTAGGGGGTGTCTGAAGGAGACCGCTGAGGAAGTTTTGAAGGAGCCTCTAGTCCCATGGAGCAGAAACAAGTGTCAGCTGCTGCCTGCTCCATCCCCGACTCTCTAAGTCTCTGTGCAGCAATAACATAGGTTCAAAATACAAAGACTTGAGAGCATTGAAATAAAAGGCACAGCCACAGCTCAGTTATTGTTGGAAAATCTGATGAATGTAGAGGTTCTGAACAAAACTTCGAATCCCCAGGATGTAATTGATGGTGACAGCACATGGCAGATGCAAACTTATGCATAATTATTCTTTTTAAGTGACCTTGGAGTTTTGCATAAAGTTTATGTTGTGCTATAAGCCAGTATCTGTGAAGATGAAAGGCGTACTTAACTTTAAAAAGAGCATGTTCTCTGCTTACATGGAAAAAGATAACAAACTGATAACAAAAGAAAATTAAAAATCTCCCAAATAGTAACTAAACTACCTGGCTTAAGTCAACCGTGGATTAATAAAGAAATATCATATACAGCCACAAAATATATTTAACTACATGACAATGAAATATTAATCTGTCAAGAAGATATCAGACCCGCTAAGACAATGCTGGAGAGAAATGCAAAACTTTATGTGCACATATTAAACAATAAATACGATTTAAAATTGACCTATAAATTCAGAAAAAATCCCACCAAACCTTTTGTTTTGTAAATAAGGCAGTCCTAAGATGCATTTGAAGCTACTAACGACCCAGTACAGCCAAGAGCATGCTCTCATTCTGTGTGAGCTCATCCGAGTGCCACAGTGCTGGGAAAGCCAAAGTTTGTAAGGGCAAGGGACCATGGGCAGAGCAGGCAGAAATCCAGCAGGAGGCTCTCCAGCCTCTCAAAGGTCCCCACACCCCCCAGCCCAGGTCATGGAAGAAGGAAAAAGACAGTCTTCAAACAGATAATGTTGAAGCAACTGGACACAAAGTTTGCTTTTCTTTTTCACTCTTACAACTCAAAACAAATGAAAATGAACTTCATCTTGAATGTAAAACTGGAACTATAAAACTTTTTTGATTATTTCTTTTATTTTTGAGATTATAATATAATTACATCATCCTCCTTTTATCCCTCCCTCTACACCTGCCCAATTAACACAAATTGCTCTTTTTAAAAATTCATGGCTTATTTCCCTTTAATTGTACACACACACACACACACACACACACACACACACACACACACACATCACAATATATGTGTATATATCCTGCTCAGTTTCTATGTTACTCATATGTATGTTTTCAAAGTTAATCATTTAGTATTGGATAACCAATAAGGATGACTGTTTCTTCCACTCTCAGCATTCCTTAGGTGCCTGTAGTTCTTTATGTTGAGTTGAGGCTTCGTGATCTTTCCCCTGTCTACTTTAGCATGTCTAGTTTTGTTCTTGTTCAGCTCATGTTTATGTACCCATGTTGGTAACACTTTATGGGTGTACCTTTACATTACTTGGGGACAGAATAAATTCTCTGATCCTCCAGCTCTTAAAATCTTTTTTGTTGTCTCTTCTGTAATGTTCCCTGAGCCTTAGGATAGAAGTTGTTTTGTAGATATATTCATTGGGACTGGGTTCCAGAACTCTGCATTTTGATTAGTTGTAGTTTTCTGTAATGGTCCCTGTCTGTTGCAAAGAAAAGTTTCCTTGATGAGAGTTGAGGACTCCACTTACCTGTGGGTATAAGGACCAATCTTTATAATGTAGTATACTCCAGTAAAATGGAGTGTACTGGTTTAGAAATATGGTGTTGTGGGTTCTCCAAGATTCATGACTTGATTAGCCCTGAGTAGCTGGCTAGGTTTCCAGTACCAGGTATAGTATCCTTTTTATTGAGCAGGTCTTACATTTAGTTACAGAGCTGTTGGTTACTGCTGTGGTATGTGTGCAGCTACTGTACCCTTAGGGTATCATGCCATGCTGGTCATTGCTGTAGGTGTCATAGCTAAGTAGCACTGTCGGTTGCTTCTGATCTTAGTGTAGACAACATTTCATAGGTCTTAGAAATACTAGTTAGAAAGGAAAACGTTAATAATTGTACAATACCAAAATAAAATCTTCAGCTCATCAAAAGGTACCTTGCAGTATAAGTTAGGTGCATCATAGAGAAGGCAAATTATGATGTATATTCTGACAGACTTGACATACTTAGAGATTTAAGGTGTATAGGTATAGATATGATATATGATATCAGTTAATATAAACATGTAGAAATATAAAACCCACTAAGAAAAAGACAAGTAATACAAATGTCACTAAAACTATTTCTGCCATTGCTTGGTGTTCAGTAAGAATGAATTTTTACTACTACAAGGAATTTTCAGTTTGCAGTTAATCACATATGGAGTAATAACAAATGGTGTTACAGGCATTTCTTGCCCTTAAGCAACGTAATGTTATGTTAAATGGAGTGAACTTGACTATGTATTTGTGTATACAATGCTGAGAATTGATAAATTGTAGTAGTAATAGAGACAGGAATTTTAAAGCTCAGAGTTAAAAATTGATCAGAAGCCGGGCAGTGGTTGTGCACGCCTTTAATCCCAGCACTTGGGAGGCAGAGGCAGGTGGATTTCTGAGTTCGAGGCCATCCTAGTCTACAGAGTGAGTTCCAGGACAGCCAGGGCTACACAGAGAAATCCTGTCTCAAAAACTGAAAAAAAAAAAAATTGAGCAGAAGATTAATGAGATAACAGAAACATGGCAAGTATTATTTTTCAATTTAGATACTTTGATATTTGAAGTAATGAATCAGTGCAGGCAATGTAGAATAGTAGGTAGTGTGTGTGTGTGTGTGTGTGTGTGTGTGTGTGTGTGTGTGTAAGAGGGAAGCATTGTGATCAGGAAGATATCACACAAGAATGGTTGAGAAAGCACTAGGCACACAGAAGAAGGGTGTGGGACAGTTTTTGAAGACTTATCTAAATATGGCAAAACTAAGAGTTTCAGATAGGAGCCACCATTAGGACCAATAATGATGGAATCTGGACCCCCTGGACAGCACAGCCTTCTACTGTGTTGCCCTTTCATGGGTCACCAATACATAATGAAATAGACCAAAGGAGGGGTGTCATCAACTGAAGCTTATTTTACACTTTAACTTGATAACAGTTCATCAGGAAGTTGTTTGTATGAAGCTTAGCAACTGGAAGTCTGTTATGCTCAGATGTCTGGTTTTGACTGTTGTTACTCTGAGCTTCTGCTTTCCCTTTGTGTCTGCTGCTTTTCAGTGGGTGGCATCAAGCTCAGTAATACTGAGTTCTATAATGGGCTACCTTTGGTCAGCATCGCTGCTTAAGGCCTTTGCACGTTTTTCAAGTCAGAAACTCATGTCAAGGCTTAGACCCTACATGTTTAATGCATGTTGTAATCCAGTGCATGTTTGCATGTATTCAGACTTTGAATATAGCACGTTTACATGTATCCTATATTCTTTCATGTATATCACATCTTTGAACAAACACACCTACGTGTATATCATATTTTTTGTGACAGTTTTCATATTGCTTATATTTTTGCTTGGTTTTTTTTTTTTTGAGACAGGTGTTCTCTGTGTAGCCTTGGCTACCCTGGAACTTTCTCTGTAGACCAGGCTGGCCTCAAACTCATAGAGGTCCACCTGTCTCTGACTCCTGAATCCTGTGATTAAAAGTGTATGCTACCACCCCCTGGCTTGTTTAGGTATTTTCCAACTTGCAGACTCTTAAGTGAATATAACATACTGGCTTATCAGCAAGGCCGGGAATTGCACTTGACTGCCACATTGGAGGGCATAATATGATGTAAGACATCATGCTCTCTGCTTCTCACTTCTATGTGTATTTTCTATTAGGGCAGTCAAGGTCTGTCCGTGTTGTCCACAGCAATCCCAGGTCCACACAATTTTTGCTTCTGATCTGAGCATGAGAGAGGCTTTCAATAGTCCCAGCAGAGCATTCTGATGAATCAAATTCTTTGTGTGGTCAGGAGGAGCAATAGAATGCAGAGAACAGGTCTGCAGATGGCAACTCCAGCAGTGGTTCTGCTTTGATGAAAAGGTGAGATGCAGAAGATAGCAGGAACATTCAGAGTGTTGGAGAGAAAGCTCAGTGGCTGAGGACCTCAGTTTAATCTCCAGAATCCAAGTGAGAAACCACACAGAGCCAAGGAGGCAGAGACAAGAGGATCCCTGGGACTCACTGGCCAACCGCTCCATAGGAACTGTGAGCTCTAAGTTCCGTGAGAGACACTGTCTAAAAAAATATGTGGAGGTCAGTGGAGGAATGCATCTGATGTCTACATTTGGCTTCTACACGGAGCTGCCCATACACAGGGACACATGTATGCCCAGAGTCATAGGATTAACAGCGATTTCTCAGAAAAAGGAACGTAGGGTTCTGGGGATGTAACTCGGTTGGGAGAGTACTTATCTAACAGGTACAAGGCCCTCAGTTAGACCTCTAGCACTGTATAGACAGCATGGAGGGTCATCTTTGGCTACATAGGGAGTTCTAGGTTAGGCCGGTCTGGAATCTTGGAGATCCTGTTTAAAAATACAAAAACAAATAAACAAACAAATGGAACACAGGACACACTAGATACACAAAAATAATTAAATTGCATTCATAGTCTAATATTATTTTTTAAAATCGGGTATATATGAATCTGACATAGTAAAACAAATAGTTGATGGCTGTATAAAACAGGGTCAGCAGTAATCAAAGTGGAAATGTCATTGGTAGGGTCTGTTTTAGCAGTATGGCTACCTCCAGTTTCTAACAGACATTTCTATTACATTAAAACAGTGCAGCAGCATCTGAGGGTCTCCTGTGCAAGAGGTGACCGTGGAGAACCAAGGCCTCAGGCTGCACATGTGGCTTTCACTTGGGAAAATGAAACCTGTCTTGGAAGAAACGACCTGTTGAAAGAACCTGTTGAGGCGTTTTTGAAAGAACTTTGTACTGGCTGCTTAGTGGATGGTATTTAAGAAAGGAAAGCTTTCAGTTTAAAAGAAATGGAAAAAGCAAAATGGAGCGTCGGAAACACTAGCCAAGCAACACGTGTAGGAGACTGGGCTGCTGGACACCACTGATTTTCCCTGAGGTAGCCCGTATTCTTGGCACCCTTGTCCAAAGAGTTAATGTTTGTGTCTATATCTGAAGCTACTGTTAATGGGTGTAAAACCACCCTCTCCCGCTGCTGGCTGCTGCGTTGTACGTTGTACAGACCGTAACACTGATGTTTAAACAGTGATTTAAATAATCTCCGGTAAAGCAAGTACTGAGCACCATCGAGCGGTCACCATCTGTTTTCAGTGATGTCAGCAGCTTCCTCGTCCTTACTCTTTTCTAACTCATTCTGAAATGAGGCTGTTGTAGCTGCAGCACCAGATTGTGAGCCCTGTAGTCACCTGTGGCTGTGACATGTCCTTCCTTCCCTGTGTTGGCCCCTGCAGTGGCTATGCTTTGATGAACAGGCGAGAGGAATTGGGCTGGGAATGATCCCCATATTCATGTTTTACATGCTAGGAGCCTTGGCGAGCAGATGGGAGAGGTAGATGGCTTTTGCCTGCTCATATAGAACAGTGTGACTTTCATGAATGTATGCTTAATGCCAGTTGTCAGGGATGTCTAAGAAAAACTCTGGTAGATAAAAATAGTACCTGGAGAAAAGATTGTCCCCGACACGAAAATGCCTGCATGTGAGTCTGGCAGGTTTTTGATGTGGATCTCTGTTTCCCTAGAACATGCCAGAGTTTGGCATCTAACATCCTGACATTTCTAACACCTTGGTTTCTTCCCCCACACGCCGCCTCCTGCAAACACCCTTCACTCACAGCATATTGTTCAGTAAAGTGGCTGTGGAATCAACATTTTTCCTGGAAGGACTATATCTGATTTAATGACCAAATCATTTTAAGGCAGCACAACAGAATTTTACAGGAACAAAGTCTCTCCCTTCACACAGATCATGCGTGTTTTACTCAAGTATTGAGTCATTAGCATGTTTATAATGGTTCTAATTTAGCACAACATTTTCTGAATTTCATCCTTGAGTCATTTACAAATTGTTCTTATTGAGTAAACAAAGGGAACAGATTGCATTTTATACTTAGTAATTTATCTGAAGGAAGAGGGGAGGGTTAATTGTTTTAAAGTTTTGGTCTGTTTGGGGAAGTGCGCCTGCTTTCTCATTGCTAGGCATACATGCCTTTCTTCATGTCTTTTTGGATGGACGATGTGCTGTGGAGGAGGAAAATGAAGATGAAGGAGTAGGCCAAGGTTGGCCACTCCCACAGGGGAGTGTGGAGCACAAGGGGGCTGGCACGAGATTATCCCAAACAGTTGGTGCATTCCTTAATGATCAAGTGCTTGACAAGTCCAGTCCTTCCTGGCAGAGAATCTGTGTTGATGTTTATACGGCTGCCCTGCTGTATGGGAAAGGCATGCTTTCTCTGCTACTTGCCTAAAAATAGGATGGAGTATAGCATTGTATGAGATATTTTAAGATAGCAGAAACATTTAAGAGGTTAAAGGTTTGGCTCTCAGATCAGAAAAGCTCAGTGATATAGTGTGTACTGTTCTTTCCACACTGGATTTTCTTTGGAGTTGGTTGGCGATCTGCACACTGAGTTAGAGAAGTTATTTCTAGGTTTGTTTGGTTCAGTCTAAAAAACACACTGTGGGCTTTTCTGTCAGCTCCCTGCATGAAGAGCTTGCTTGAAAACACTCTATTTATACCCCTTGTTCTTATTTGGAAAGTCAGTTGTTTCATTGTGTGTGTGTGTGTGTGTGTGTAGGGACAGTCATCATGGAGCATTGCTTTGTGTGTTATAGTGACTTTAAAATAAAACTGGCACATTTTAGTGTCTAATTATTTTTAGTGAGCTTGGAGGGTTTTAATTAAAATTTAAGAGTGCTCTTCAAGCTCTCCAAGCTCCAATTTTATCCCACTGTATTGTGGAGCTCTTGCCACTGTGTGAAAAGATGTACAGTAGCTGGTGACTGCATCTGTACATCCCCAATGAAAGCACTTGGGACTGCTGAGGGGAGACAAAACGTACATTATCAGGTTTGTCTAGAGACTAAAGTCATGGGCACTTCAGATAAATATCACTGTTAGGGAACACAGAGAAAAGTGATTGTATTTGAAATAGGTGATTCCAATGGTAAAATGAAGGGGTGCCTTTACAGTTGTCTTAGGCATCACGAAAGCCCACATTCCTTCTAATGTGTGCACAGGGACTGCAGCACTTGCTTCTTCACTAGAATATTTGAAAGATATTTCCTGTCTCGTGTTTGTGATATTCTAGCCCTCTGATTTTTAAGATCACATGGAAGTGAAAGGAGTAACAAATGTTTACTCACAGATAAGCTGTGTTCAAGTATATGGAGACATTTTCCATTATTCTGTCTTCTCCCTTGGCTTTAATTAAACTATGATTTATTTACTCTCTGACACAGAAGATAAACCTTTATCACAGTACTCCTGGAGATATGCATGTATGTGTGTGTGTGTGTGTGTGTGTGTGTGTGTATATATATATATATATATATATATATATATATATATATATATATAT
>JADRCH010000042.1:10843946-10856212 GCA_019843965.1 Rhynchomys soricoides
TATATATATATATATATATATATATATATATATATATATATGGAATAATTGAAAACCTTTCCTAAAATATCAGTCCACAGGTTAATTCCACCTTGAACTTCTATTACTCCACAAAACTTGTTATTAGTTAGTACATTAGCACACCCCGCATAGGTGGTGAATCACACCCTTTTCTCAGCCCAAAGCCTCAGTTTCTAAGAAGGAGAATCATATTTTACAATCTGTTTTTACAGTGTATTTTAAATAAAATCAGTCCTGAATTGTATCTTTCTTTTGTTAGAAAAAGTTTAGAATATGTTTCCTTGAAAGATAAAAACTTAAATTTGAAAAAATAAGCAACCAACCAACCAAAATCTCCAGACTTATCCCCAAACTCACCCCCAATCCAGCCTACCAACAGCTATATAAACCAGTAGTAGTCTAGAGATATGGTATCTCTACATCTTTGCTTCAAATGAAAAATAGCTAGAATCAGATTTCTATTATTCATAAATTAACAGGCAAAATAACCTGAGGCCCTGGGTTTCACTGAGTAGGTGTTGGGTAGGAGGGGTGAATTTGAGCCTCTGATGACATGCGCCATAATATCAGAGCACTGGAAGCTATGCCTGTTTTTGATGTACTGACATTGTGCGGGCTACTGTGTACCACACATAGTATTATGATCCTCTCTCTCAGTCTTGAGTCATTTGGTTATATAGCTGCAGACTGCTTAGTTACAGAAGTTTGAACAGTCAAACTTAGATAGTGAAATATACTGTCTCTGTCTCCTTGAGTGGAGAGTTGTTTTCAGATTAATCAAATAAAACACATTTGTTCCATGACAGAACCCTAAGGTATTTAGGGGACATTTGTTTTTGTCCCCATTTAGAATCACTGTGACTGTTGTATTGAAGACACTCTCTGTCTTGCTCTTTCTGTGTGAAGTGTAAGGTCTCATTTATGCAGTTTTCCCTCTTTGATCTCTGCAGTTGTGCTAAATCACAATGGGATAAAGTCTGCTCTGACCAGCTGTCTGCTGCTGATGTGTTGGAAGGCTGCTGTGGAATGGGAAGGGAGCCTCACATCTGACCTGCATCCCTACCCAGATACTGAGTGCATTGGTCTGATTCATGGGACTAGGACCTTTGACAATACAACTTTTCATATGTAGCTTTGGACCTTTTATATATTTCCTCATCTGATCAGAAACTCCCCCAGGACAGAGTGTCTGGGTGACAACAAGCTTCTGGCCCTTCACACTCATCTCACTTGCTTTACTCTACAACACCAATGTGGTTCTTGAGGGTCTGGCAGTTGGATGAGTAGCCAAGAAACAGTTAATTTCAAGCCTTCTAGAATTAAGATCAAAGAATGATGAAGTTGTATGTAGTGACTATTAATGCCCTCAGATAAGTATTATCTGTGATTGTTATTAAATATCTTCCTGTCTATAAACGTAGACACACAAAGACTGTTTTATCTTTTCCTTCAGCTTTTTCTACTTAAGCAGGAGCTGGTGTAGCTGGATCTCTGTGTTAACGAGGATGGATGTTTTAGTAGAATGTCACATGCTTTGGAGCCTGTGAATGTATAGCTGTCCTGTGAAGTCCGCTGGGTTTATGTTGGAGCATTCATTCTTGTTGACTGTAGAGCTGTCCCATCTCCCATGGAGCTCCAGCATTCTTTCCTGGGATCTCTGGGGTATTTTGAATCTATTTATAGAAATTATAGATATGCTTTGCATCGTGTGTGTGTGTGTGTGTGTGTGTGTGTGTGTGTGTCTGTGTGTGTGTGTACTTGACTTGACTTTGTTACCATTCTTGTTATACTGGGGTTTTGTCTGATGGATACATCATCTTAACTCTAACTTAACCAGATGTTTGGGACTCCTGCATCTGTGCTAGTGAGCATCAGTTTAGTGCAATGACAAAACCTACAATGATGTGTGAAAATGTAGCAAGCCCTAGTAGAGTGTAAAATTCAAGACTGTTTATTGATCTGTCTCACTGTGATCTAATGTTATAATCATCTTGATCTGAGAAACAATAAAGCCTGGCATGCACACCTTTGAAGATTTGCTCCTTGGCTCTGTAAACTCAGTTTTAACATTAGAAAAATATCCAGGTACTGAACAAACCACATGCAGTATTTCTGATGTGACCTGGAGAGAAGGCAGGGAGGGGCGGGGGCTCTCACTTAATAGCCCTTCTATGTAGACAGGACACGGCCCTGTGACAGCATCAGCCCTTTCATGGCACTAGATCTGGATTCCATCCATTCTCTGATTGATTGATCTCGTCACAAACAAACGTTAATTGTTTTCAGCAATACTTTCTAATCATGTGAAGGTCTTCTCATCTCTTAAGCAAGGATCACTGCCTTTTCCAAAGCTTATCTAGCCTCTACAGCCTGTTAGAGCCATCTTGTCCTAACTGTCAATCTGAGAAATTCAAGGCAGATTTAGAAGCTAAAGGGGGAAAACCCAAAAGGGAAAATGCTCAAAAGATAGGAGCTGATATGGGGGAGAAAGAGCACTGGATCTGGAGGAACCATTTTAAATATAATTTAAAAAGAAAGTTATCAGAATTTTGACATTTGGAATGCTAACGTTTAATGGGAGTTTTAAAATCTGCATTCCCTGGAAACATGGCCTATTTGGAGTCTTGGAAAGGTACACGCAGGCAGTGGTAAGCAGGAGGCTTGCTTGCTAGTCCATCTGAATCCTGAGAAGAAAACAACACACACAGAAGAAAAGAGATTGTTAGTCAGTATTCTCGTGTTTGGACTTCTATAATATTATGAATCTTTATAAATACATATGTATTATTCCTTATAATCTAAAACACTATTTTAAAGGCAAGAGGGCAGACACTGTTTAAACAGCTGTTTTCTTTAATAAACATATATATTACTTTTTGAATAAAAGTTTTAGCAGATTTCACCATGAGGGCACAAAGAACATCTTGATTTTATTTACTTGCCTAATCTTTAGTTTTTCAAAAGTTGAATTTCTTTTTATATGTGCTAAGTCATTACAGGTTAGTTGGCTTCTTCTCCCTTAACAATTTATCATTGTTCCTTGCACAGCATATAAATTTTGCTTAACCTTAAAAAAAAAAAGAAATATAAATGCTAAAAGAAATATAATCTAAATTTAAAGCCACAGAGAAGAGCCTTTGTTCTGTCTTTTCAGTCTGATAAATGGTAAACATTGGTTAATATTGCTAGAATAGGCTGTTAAACACGGATTACGGAACACTATCATTCTGGGGCAATAGTTTACCTTAGTCATGGTGTTTTATTATAGAGTAATGGCGGAAGTAAAACAACAGCAACAGAAAGCACTTGTCTGTTTCCCAAGGAGCCAGTTGCTCAGGCAGCTAGCCCTCTGGGTCCATAGCACACATCTTTAATACTTGCTTTTGTATTTTAATAGATTCCTCCTGCATGGAAAAACTACTTTCAAAAGATTGGAAGGAAAAAATGGAAAGACTAAATACGAGTGAACTTCTTGGAGAAATCAAAGGTAAAATATAAAAATTATCAAATGTGTCTAGGTGTTGCTTCACATGCCTCATGCAGCTTCTGGTCTTTGTGCCAGGACTCTAAATTCTCACTTCTGAATTACTAAAGGGTAAAGAAATCTACTCTTCTTTCCATGGAAGAGTGGGTGTGACACATCCCTGAATGTCTTCTCTGTAAAGTGTGCACTATGGACATCTGTTGCCCCCAGTGTCAGTGTACAAACTACCTTGTGAATCTACTTGACAAAGCTGATGGAGAGGAAGTTTTGTCAAACAATGAAGAGCAGTTTAAAACACTGTCTGTTCCCTTGGAATCATAGGACCAGCACAGTTGGTAGATTGAAGTTATTTGTGTGATTGCTTTTTTTCCCCCTGCAAATTGTCTCTTTATAAAAGTCCCAACAAAGGCAGATGGAATACGCCCTGCATCACATTTTATGGGTGATTTCAGAG
The DNA here is from genome assembly GCA_019843965.1 of Rhynchomys soricoides. Lineage (NCBI taxonomy): Eukaryota > Metazoa > Chordata > Mammalia > Rodentia > Muridae > Rhynchomys > Rhynchomys soricoides. The sequence continues at coordinate 10,847,906 of JADRCH010000042.1, forward strand.
GCCTACTTGCCTTGGTTCCCCTCCTGCCTGTATCACTTTATGCCTGAGTAGTTTTGGCTGAACACTGGGGTTTCCTACATCTCGTACTCCCTGACTCCATGGAGGTGATATGAACATTTACTTTATATGCTCCTTAAGAGAGAGAGTTGACACAGTAAAGGTCTCGCAACTGTATCACTTGGCACTGAGCAGAATCTGGGGAGTGCTGGTGACAGTGATGGTTATTGTTAGTATGTTAATTGATTCATAGCAAAGAGAGTTCTGGGATTTAGCATTTCCTGCCCTTGGAATCCTAAAGTATCTTTGTTTTCTAATTTATTTATTTTTGTGGTTCTGGGAACTGAACTAGACAGGAACCAGACAAGGTGCTAGGAAGCCTCACAGAGTCACCCCCTGCCTGTATGTGATCCTTCAAAAACACTGAGAAATGAAGGAGTACAGTGTATTTCAGCATTGCTAGCCTGGGAGCAAAATGTCTGTGCTTCTGGACTAATCCAGCTCTTGTGTGGATGCTTTTCTGGGGGAGCAGTGTTGCTTTTCTTATACTTGTGTGTCATAGGAGGAAGCCAGAGCCTTCTATAAATGCTGATGGTCATCTCTTACAAACTCTGATCCTCTGTTCACAGGAACACGTCAGGAACTTGATCACATTAGTTCTTTGGATTTATCAAGCAATTTTGGGTCATTTAGCTCAGTTAAGACAACCATTTGGTAGCAGATACTTCATGAAAATGTTATTTTTAATTTATTGTGGAAAGTTGATGGAGTTCTGGTTCCACTCCACTCAGATGCAGGGAACAGTCGTTCTTCCCTACGAGTAATTAATAGCTCCTTCCATTGACTAACACAGTGTCAAAATCAAGTGGAAATGCAATATTATTTTGAATTTTACTGCTTCTGCGTTGTACTCATAAAGGCCACTTGCTATTTTGGAAAAAACAGAATCTCAATCCCATCATAACTGATGGGTAGAAAGAAAAGTCATTATGACATATTCTCCATCCAGCTGCAATAACACGGGCTGTGCGACTTCACACGGCATTTTGTGTTTTCTTCTCTTTCCAGAGCCATTGGTTTATAACAGTGAGGACAGAAATGGCTTATGCAAAGGCAAGTGTTTGCCAACATGAATGACGGGGGCCTTGCTTTCCCCATAGCACGGAAGCTAACATTTTTTTATCTCCATGTTAATACACTTTGGCTTTTTATACACTTGCGGGGTCTCTTCCTTCTCATACCTTTCAATTTTATTTATATTTAATTTTAATTGTGAGTTTAAAAATTCAAAAATCAGAAACAGTTTCGGATGCTCAAAATGTGTAATTTTCAAAAGTGAAACATACAGAATTAACCCTTTCTGTGCTATTTCTCTGGAGGCCTGTAGCTTCCAGTGGTGAGCTATTCTGAATTTTATAGACATAAATGATAATATTCTTACTGAATTTTCTGTTTAACTTGTTCTGCATTTTTCTTCTTATACATTTTAGCATTTTGTCACCACATACATTATATACAGAAAATATATCAATCTTACACTAATTAGACATTAAAACCCTTAGTAAAGTGGTAATTCAAATAGTTTGATTTAACCGATGCTGAGAGAACACACTCTTTTTGTCCTGTGTGATGTTGCCAGATGCATTCCTGTGCTTAGGGTCATCTCTCTGAGGGTTTAAAGGTGATCTACCCTTTGAAGATTAGGTACTGTTGTTGGTTTTCAGTAGCTCTTATCTTAACATTGTGTGTCTTTTGGTCCTATTTTCTCCTGATTCCAAAATTGATACATATTTATTTGTAAGAAATAGAACACAACATACAGTAAAGACAAAAGTCTTCTTTAATTCTGCATAAATCTCATGGCACATGCTTTCTGTTTTAACTCTCATCTATGCGCTAAGTTTTGTATCAAGTTAGTGCCCCCCCCATGAGCTGCTACTTCATGCAGGTTTTCATTTAGATAGTCTTTAAAAATCAGCAGCAGCAAAAACGCGGCATGAAGTGAGGTTCCCTTTGTCAACCATGCCGTCTTACTCAACACAAAGCTGCTCATTTCCCTCTAAAAGGCTTGTCCCGTGCTTCCCGGCTGTTAGAACTTGAGACCTCTTGGGTATGTTTAATAGCGTCACACCCTGGAACACACATGCCTGCCTTCTTTAAATGTTTGACTCTGTTGAGGTTTGTTCGGGCAGGCATCTCCCACTCCTGAGATTAGATACTCTTCTTCCATATCTTCTCCCAATTAGTTGGTTCTGCATTGAAACATTGAAACATTTAACCTTTCCCCCCCCCTTTTCTCCCCCCCTTCTTCCCTCTTGAACATTATTCATGGCGACTGAATGCTGTGATCACTCTTCACTTGGAATAGTATCTTTTCTTACACTTTATTATACATTTGAAACCATTAATATAAGTTTTTATTAGTACTTTAGTAATGAATATAGTATATTTCATATTTATGATAACTTTTATTAAAGATATTTTCACACTTTAAACAAAGTTTATCTTGGATTGTTTTATATCACTGTGTTAATTAACATTAAAAATGTTTAAAAATTACATTTGTATAAAACTATTAGATGTACAGACATCTTTATAAAATCTCAGATTTTCACTGGGAACAATTTATTCAATTCTTGAAGATTTATTAATTCATGTGTGTGTGTATGTGTTTCGCTTACATGTATGTTCATGCAGTACCCACTGAGGCCAGAAGAGGACACTAGATTCCCAGGAACTGGAATTACAGACAGTTGTGAACCACCATGAGGGTGCAGGGAACAGAACTCAGATCACCAACTGTCATGCTCTTAACCACTGAGCTGTTTCTCCATCCCCCTAACCAATTCTTGTATGTCCCTCAGAAACATTTTGGTTTTAACTCTGAACATTTCCTTTCATGTTTTACCCTTCAGTATTTTTTCTTCTGTTACTGTATTTAGAGATTATACTAAGTTTTGCAAATCAGTTTTATGCTTCACTGTATAATTTCCCTTTTTATTGAGGTTACTGAGTCTAACCATGTAGCAGCTGCCCAGAATGTCTTCATCTCATCACTTCATGTCACATTACCCAGATTGCTAAGGACAGTATAAAGCAATAGAGACAGGAGCAGAATTTTTGACATAGTTTTTAATTTATAGTGTTAGTTTTAGTATTATACACTTTGTATTGACATAAGCTATTTTTTTGAATACCATCTCACGTACCCCAGCCTGGCTTTGAATTTGTAATAACCAAGAATGACTCTGAACCCTTGCCTCCCCTGCCTCTACCTCCCTTGTGCTGATATTACAGGCACATACCACCATGCTTACACCAGTTGTTATTTTTTCATTAAAATAAGTTAATCATTGAAAATAGAGTTCTTTATCATTAAAAATACAGTTTTAGCTCTAGCCTTTTAAAAGGCTCTAAGGAATTGTATTGTGTTTAAGGCACACTTTGCTAATTTGGGGGATTTGAATTCATTATGAAATAAGCCAGGTTAATTGTGAGTGGAATAGTCGTCGTTGAATGTTCTGCAGGGTGCATCTCCCATAAATTGGATTGATTTGTATTTATTTGATATATATATGTATATATATATATATATATATATTATAACTTCCAGAATTCAAAGTAGAACTGGCCTTTCCTTTCTAGATTATGTAACAGAAGTAGAAAATATGTATGTATGTATACATTATATATATATGTAATTTCTTGAAATTCTGAATAATATATTCTGAGAACACCAGAGCCTAAAAACATTTTTTACTTTTTAAGGTAGGTCATTTTTTTTTCATAAAATACTTTTTCTGAAATTATATAGTCTGTGAGCTTTTTCCAATGTTATTGTTGATTTAACCTATAGTACCTAGTATTTCAGGTTTCTGTGTATTTTCTGTTATATATCTAAATCTTACTTTTGAAAATTTGTTTTTTCCTCCTGTTTTTCACTTCTCTTGGCAGTAGTTTTTCTACTATTTAGCCACTCACCCTGAAGATGTAATTTTAGGAGTTATGTGTTGATGCTGCCCTTTTCAGCACGTCAATCAGATACTCACCTTGCCTTTGTTGGCTGTTTCTTTAGTCTTGATTTGCTTCCTATTTTTTGTTTGTTTATGTACTCTAACTTCCTACATTAAATGTTTCACTTAAAGCTTTTAAACTTAATATTAAAGGCACTTGGTTATGAGTATGTTTTTAGAAATAGCTTTATGTAACCCTGACTGTGTGGTTTTAGAATTTTTTGTTATTTTATGACTATTTAATAATTACATCATTCTCTAACTAATTTATGTAGATATTTTTTCCATGAGTTTATAGCTCATTTTAAAGTCATGTACTATAGCAAAGTTACTATAAGGAGGGAATAGCAACCATCAATCTTAGTGGAATATTCTAGAAATATACAGTGGAAAACAGCGGGGTCACAGAATGGATAAGAGAAGACTGAAAACAATGAGTCTTCAATCCGGAGACCTTATCATTCCTATACAATTAAGAAGCAATGATTCTTTTTAAGCTTTCACTCTAAACACTTTGCTTCATGTAATACTACCCAAATGAAGAACAGTGAGACTGCTAAAACCCATGGATAGCAGCTGAACTACTGCGGAAGTTTGTGGGACAGCGAGTCAGAGTTGCTAATGAGTCTGTTGTCAAGTATTTTTATTGCTTGTTTAAAGGTTTATTTTATTATTTTAAAAGTATTTATTTGTTTATTTATCTATTGATTGATTGTTCATTGTTATTCTGCCTCCATGTATACCTGTATGAGGGTGTCAGATTCCCTGGAACTAGAATTACAGACAATTGTGAACTGCATCTGAGTGCTGGGAATTGAACTTGGTTCATTTAGAAGAGCAGCCAGTGCTCTTTACTGCTGAGCCATCTCTCTAGGACCTATTTTATTATTTTATATAATGTGTATGTGTATGCCTGCGTGTGGATATGTGAATAGGAATGCAGGTGCCCAAGAAAGCTAGAGGTGACAGGTCCCTTTGAGTTGGAGTTGCAGGTGGATGTGGGAGCAGGTAGGTGTGGGAGCTGGGAACCAAACTTGAGTCCTCTGGAAGAGCCATCTCTCCAGACACTGTCTTTATTGTTTATATTTGAGGCATATAATCGTATGTTTATATTACACTACATTCTGAATGGTTGGTTGCAGCCAAAATAGAAACATCACCTCAAAGAGTTGTGTTTTTCTCAGTGTGTACCTAAAGTATCTCCTAGCATCCTTTAAATAAGCCAAGGGAAAACCCCACAGCATCAGGCACTGCCATATTTTTTCAGATCACCTCTTTTCCTGCTCTCAAATTACTTGAGGTTACAGTGTAGTAACCTGCAGAAGATTGTTAGCAGCAGTCTCATAGTGAAGAGCCCAGAACATTTACTATGGAGAATAGTTAAAGACAGGCAGGAGGGATTGACCTGGCACATGCTATCTGATTTGGAGTTGTTGGGCAAAAGAGCAGATGTCTGTTTTGTGCTTTTAGGGAACTGAGATAATAGGAAACCTGTTCTTAAAAACACAAAACAACATCTCAAGAAATTATGGTATCGGATAGAGTTGAGTTGTGTGTGTTTGCAGAGCCTGAAATAGAGCACGTCAAAGGGAACATGGTAGTAAGCCTTGTGAGATTCTTTATTATTCACAAAATAGAATACAAAAGTACCTAAAGCTGTGAGCACTGGCTCACGAGGCTGAGGCAGGAGGATTTCCATGAAATATAGCTTGGACCATAAGGTGAGTTTCAGGCTAGTTATCCTGTCTAAAAAAAAAAAAAAAGAAAAGAAAGAAAAAAAGAAAATTGAAGTCAGGTGTGGTAGGTAGTTCATGCTTTTAATCTCGCACTTGGAAGGAAGGCAGAGACAGGGAGATCTCTGTTGGAGGCCAGCCTGGTCTCTACAGTGAATTCCAGGAGAGCCAGGACTGCGAACAAGACAAAACAAAACACTACAAAATCTTCTAGGTATGGTGGCTCTCTCTTTTAATCCTAGGCAGAGGCAAATAAGTCTTTATGAATTTGAGACTAGCCTGAGGTACAAATTTCCAGGCCTCCTAGGGTTTAATTGTGAGACTGTCTCAAAACACCAAATGAACCAAACAGAAAAAAAAAAAATCTAAAGTATTTTATGATATTAAACTAATAAGAAATTATAACTGTTCTTTTAGCTGAGTGAAACAAAACAGAAAATTAGCTGTTCAAAGTGTTACACAAAGCTGTAGAGGTCTCAGAAGCTTCTGCTTGATACAAAAGAGTGGTTTTAAGTTCTCTGAAGCCTTAACATTGTTAGAGAGAGAGGCTGGATTTGGCTCCTGGTCTCCCCCACAGCACACACAGCTTTACATTTCTACTTTTGATTGTGAGGCAGGACACAGGCAGCACTATACAATACTTATTGCCATCTGTACTTAAATGACTAAGAGAGAGGAGTGGAGACATGACAAGAAGACAGAGTACAAGACGGACCTGCGGCGGGGCGTGAGTGTGTGGGGATTCTCGGATAGCTGTGGTTTGACGCGTTTCTGAATGCAGTCCTATCCCTGAGCCACGCCTGCAACATGAGGCCTTACTGCTGCACAGAGGCTCCATGTTTTCAGTTTATAGGAAAGGTTTTGAGCCTTCTTCATACATCTTGCTCTGAATGTGGTGGCTGGCATCTCCTGCTTGGTGTGAAGGCACCTCTTTGGGCATTGTGCCAGGTAAATAGTGATGTTGGTTGTCTAAGTTAGTACCAACTGTGCTTGTGTTTGTCAGACACCCAGATAATAAGAGACACACAAAGACAGTGTGTAGTGAAGGAAAAGAGGAAGCTAATGACTCCTTCCTAGTGTCATTAAGGATTACAGGTTTTGCTATCCACATTTAGCTATAAGATAGATGCCCTTGAGGTATGGCTTCCTTACAGCTTAGAAAAACAAAGTTTGTTTGTTTGGGAATATTAAATGGAATGGCATGGTTCCATTCTACACCCAGCTACTCTCAGCCCCAGAGGTCTCACTGGCTAGTTCTTATCTTGTGGAGACTCTCTGACTCAGAGCTCCAAAATCTCTCCACCCTGTATGCTAAGTTCCCACTGGCAGGTCGTTTCCATGCCAGCCCCATGCTTCAAAACCCCCACGGCCTTTTGTGGGGCACATCAGGCAAACCCACACTTTGCTGCCGTACCTTTCTCTCTGGAACCCAGTTGAGTTGCCATGAGAAGGAAAACACCACACAAACTTAGTTCAGAAACAATAGTAACTCAATCTCTGGGCACAACAACTAGAATCCTAATCTTGGAAGCCGTAAATCTAAATCCTCCAGTGGCGAATCCTGGAGGATCCGCCATTGAAAGCATGAGACACTTGCAGCTACATCTTGTCCTTTCGATATTCCTGTCCACTCCACCTCCTATCTCTCTCCTGCTCCTCTCTTCCTCTGTCCAACCCGGAAGTCCTGCCTACTTGCCCAGTGATTGGTCCCTTTATTCATTGGGGGAAGGTTCACAAGAAGTTACCTGAGTAGTGAGCCCCTTCTGGGAAAGCAGAATTAACTTCAAAATACAGGCAGCACCAGGGCCATCCACATTTGTTTATTTGTTTGTTTGTTTTTTCATGATGGAAAAATGACTGACAATACATTTTCCAGGGGATATTTCTGCAAATGGTCTCAGAGCTATCACTGAAGTACAATCATGCATAGTATTCATGGCTGTATTTGAGGACCTGGCTTGGCTTTCATCAACTTTGGTTCTCATCATGTGCACTGAGAAACAGAGGTGCTGTGCTGTTTCTTCCCCATGGTTCTTTCTAGAAGATTTAAAGGCAGGAACTATATGTGCTCATAGCAAATACTGAAGTGACAATATAAGTTTAAGCTGGGTATGGTGATCAGACTTGTAATCCTAGAACTCAGGAGGTTGAGGCAGGAGGATTGTAGGTTTGAGGCCAGCTTAGATTACATCATGAGTTCAAGGTGAGCCTGGACTACATGGTGAGGCTCTGTCTCCAAAACCAACAAGACACCACACAAGGAAACTACAGCAGCAACCAAGAAGTAACTTCATTATAGCACTGTGGTGAATACTTCTGAGTGCCTCGTGTCATCTCAGCTTTGAGTGCCAGCAGGGATCCTCAGGGGAAAGGAAAGGCATGTAGAGGGTCATGGGTGATTTCAGGGCATGATGGGTCTTAAAGGGCAAATAGGGCAGGGTGTTCTAGAAGTAGCTTAGATAGGGTTGTTCTCTCCAGATCAGAATGGATCTCCCAGTTCCCCCAGAATCAGTGTTCTGCACCAGTTGCTGACTTCCACGCCCAGGGACTCCTACTTGGTTTAT
>JADRCH010000042.1:10856222-10883716 GCA_019843965.1 Rhynchomys soricoides
GGTAGGTGCTTGCTCCCTCCTGGCTTTCCCCTCCCCCCAAATGCTCTGTTCTAGAAGTGATGATGCCCACTGTTTTCCGCTTTAAGCAATCACAGTACTCAATTGGCTGGGCAGGAACTATGATTGTGTATCTTGAATATTTATTTATAAATGAGATTTTCTTCAATTTCTACTCCTAAATTCATAGTAATTTCTTCTTCCTCTGGGGAGGCTTCAAAAAACCAGAAACAAACCTTGGAGAGATGGCTAATGGATTAAGAGCACTTCGTGCTCTAGTAGGGAATTCAGGTTCAATTCCCAGCATACAGATATTGACTTACAATTGCCTTTAACTCCAGTTCCAGGACACCTGACATCCTTTGCAGGCCTCTGCAGACACCAGGCATGCATGTGGTATATATGTATACATATATGTATATGTATATATGTGTATATGAATATACATATATATTTATTTTTTTACTATTTATTTATTTTTATGTGTATATGGGAGCACTTGCACATATATGTACTTATATGCAAGCACTCTCATATACACATAAAAAAAAATAAATAAATTCTAAAGACTCAAAACAGAAGAGAAATGCCTAGGGGTGAATCTTTTGCCACCTTACCAATAAAATCAGCAAAGTTCATTCATTTGGTGATTTTTAAAACTGTGTTCAAATAATAATGTGCCAGTGTTTGTTTAGATTTAATGTATTTTAAACTTATAAATTGAATATTTTTTAATGCCCTCAGTTGTGAATTCAGGGATGTTGTCTTCTTTTATGAGATGATGCAGTTGATTGACAGCCAGTGCCTTTTGTACATGTTCCTATAGAGTAGAACTTAAGAGTCACATCGAGAATCACAGACGCTTAAAAAATTAGAGCTGGAGGCTTTCTGTCTGTTACACAATCCAACTTGTTTTTCTCCAGATAAGTCCAGAAAGCTTCTGCTCTAAACCACATGGCAAATTACTAAGGTAGAAACTTAATATTTGGCTCCAAATAACATGTTTAGCCAATTTCACGTAGTCTTTTGGATGTCTTGTAATCAATAGCGAGTAATTATGGGAGGACTTCTGGATTCCTTTAGTCAGCAGCAAATGCACGAAACAGCCCCTATGAACACATCCACGCATTTGGACCCCGCAGCACCCAGGGTTTCTAGTTACACTGCTTTGCACGAGCGTAGACGTCTCAGAGCTCTCCTGTGTACTCTCTGCTATAAACATCTTTTGCTTCTTTTGAAGTCTGTGTGATATACATGCAAGCAATTAAACACCCCCTCCACTGGAGGTTGGAGACACAAGGTCTTCTTAATTAAAATTCTAACAAAAACTACTGGCAAAAATTCCTACTATATGATTAAGGTCTAAAGTATTATGATACATTAGACTCATTGTTAACTGTCAGGATTAAAAGAAATCGATATGTTGGGGTAAGATCAGCTGAATCTAATTAGCGAAATCAATGTTTATATAAAAGAAAATACTAAAGTTTAATAACAGGTTCTGCTTATAAATATAACACTGGCTAAAATTGTTCTTTGTTGATACTGAATTGACCACATAATCATATTTTAAATTCACTGAATAAGAATCAGAAACTTCTTTCTTGTAGTTAATTATTATAATTAAAACACAAAACTTTAAAATCATATCTGGTTTCAAAAGTTTTAATTATGAAAGATTCTTAAATGTAAAAATAGTCTCCAATTATAAAATATTCCCAGTGATTCCATTTTTAAAAGGCTAATTTTAGCAAGAGCTATGTACCAGAGTTGGAAAGGAGGCAAACTTGGGTAGAAGTAAAAGGAACTAAAGTATTCTTATGCAATTATGATTACATTAATATGCATTAGTCCATCAGTGATATAGCAAAATTAAAAGGGATACGTTTTGATATAACGTGAAAACAACACATCTTACCTTTTCCTTCCTGATTGCTGTAATGGAAATAAACATCACAACCAGTATGGAGAAGAAAAACTTTACTAATTGCAGCCTAGATTTTAAGTCAAATGAAGGTCATTAGCAATTTCCTGGAAACCCCTCAGATTGCTTACCAGGAAATGGTGGCTAGCAGGACATCTGTAGTTCTCCTTGTGGAATTAGTGAAAACTGGAGTTTTAATGATGTGTGTCAGATGTAGGCTGAGGGGGTGGGGTGAGGTCCAGTTCTCTACCACAGTAGGTAATAGTCTTTGAACAGAAACATTTTTCACATTTTTATATTGGTATACAAACCTATAAGTAAACATAGCCATTGACATGCACAAGTTCACCCATACTTTAATACACGCCTGTAGCCAGTAGGGCTCAGCGACAGGGGGAGAGGGGGGATCTACATGTGGAGTGGTGCTTACTGATAAAAGTTGCTCTCAGAGGCTGGCATGATGATTTTACAACACTGTTGGGTGGCAAATTCAGTCTCATCTTTCCATTTCCATAAAAGTGAGAAAAATCAAGTGTGAAACACCTTCCAAGACATCAACCCAAGTCTGACTTACTCTGTGTCTTGACCAGTCCACAGAGGTGCCATCAGCCATGTAGATACTGGCAGCTTAGCTTTCCTCATGACACTTAAATGAATGGTTGGCTTCAAGTGGCTAGAATGACTGAGACATTTAATAGTGACAGAAACAGAGGCAAGAATACATACTCATTCACTCATACAGTAAATTATACAGAAAGGAAGTTTCTGGTTGGTTTCCAGTGGGGACAGGAAGAAGAGTATTTGGTAACCACCTTTTGACTCACAAGTAATTTTATAGAAAATGAGACAGCATACGTAAGCCTGAGAGGGAGCCCTCATAGGCTAAGAAACTGACATTATCATACACATCTATCAAGTTTACAATGCAGAGTATGTTGTTAATGTTTGCACAACCCCAAATCAAGTTATTGCTAATTAAAATTAATTAATTTCAAATAAGTTAGACCTGGCAATATGAACCTGGCTTCATTTCTGTCTTGTGACAATCACGGGTTAGTTATTAAAGACCCCAGCCTTTTGTAGAGCTATTAAATGACTGTGTTTAAGCAAGGTCAAAATGGCTCACTCAAAAACGTAAGTGGTTTCCCATGTAACTTTTGTTCTTTTTGTTAAAATGGAATGTTCACATTTAATACTTCTGACACATAGTTGGCCTAGGTATTTTATTTGTATGTTTTGTTGTTCTTGTTTGTTTGGACAAAATATTACTCTGTAGCTCAGACTAGCCTAGAACTCATGGCAATCCTCCTGCCTTAGACTCCTGAGTGCTGAGATTATTGTTGTAAGCCTCTTTTCCTGACTTGGCTTAATTTGTTTTGAAAATACCTGTGGTAGATGAAATATGCTATGTATAAATTTACCTTAGCACTTATAGAAAGGTTTTAGTAAATGCAAACTAGAGAAAAACATTTTAAAAAATACTAACATTCATTTGCTGTCTCTCACCTCAGCTCTTTTCATTTGAATAATAGGAATTTAAAATAAACATTTTTGGAAGTATTTATCCATAACTAATTCTTGGAAGGAAAATTTGTAAGATGTTACTAGTTTTCTGTCTGTTGGACTGTCTGTGATTAGCACAACAGGTTCAGTATACCTCATAGATATTTCCTTAGTTTAGAGTCAGCTCTTAAGCACACTCTCAGAGGTCATGGTTACATCCCACAAAGAACTGCCACATGGTTCTGGACCTCCCACAGATCTAGAATTTAGGTCATTTTTCTGGATTGAAAAATCAAAGCAAAACAAAAACTAGGCAGAACATTTTTGTCCAAATGCTGTTCTTATGAAAAAGGCCCATGCAGTGAACATAACTTATACATTATTCTGTACATTTTAAATTTGTTACCACTGTTGGTAATTACCACTGAGTGCATATTTAACGCACTGGGGAAATTTGATGCGATTATTTGTTTGTGATTCCCCTTTAATTTAAATGTCTACATTAAACTATTGAAAAATAAAATTCTGGAGAATTTAGGTCACTTTTAAAATTTCACTGACTTTCTGAACTCTGGTGGTAAACATCTATTCATTAACTGAGATGAAATTAGCATAGAGACTACACTGCAAAGAATACAGTCCTCAAGTTTAGTAACATCAAATAAAACCCCTCTTTGAATACAACCTTCAGCCACACCACCTGCCTATGGGGTCAGTGGGAGGCACTATAACTGAGTGCACATTTTAGCTCCTTTAACTTTGGATAAATTATTTTCCCTTGAGCCTCTTTTCAGCACTTTGGCATTGATTACACCCAGAGATGGACTAAATAGTCCAACACAAGTTAGTAGCTCTTAGGAAATCCGTTCAAAATGACTGAAACCACAGAGAAAAGGCCCGCGTCTGACTCTTCGTGATTGTCCAGACTGTTTTAAAGCTCAGAGAATTTGGGTACTGAAAAAGACCTCTAATGCTGAAAGGGTCTGAAAATAAGAAAGGTGCCAGAGGGGTAGAGTTTCTGCTGACCCATGGTTTATTTTTCCTTTGATCATAAGCTGGAAGGAAAGGACTTGCTTCACAGAAATGGCTCAACATCATTTAGATGGTTTGGCCAGGAGAGGAAGTGAGGCAGATGAAGGCAGGGTTTGATGCGGAGGTGGAATCCATTCCACAGGTATTGGATCAGTAGCTCAGCCAGTGTTTTCTCGAAGCTATTTGTTCTGTGTGCCTTTTATGGAATTCTTAAATATCTCTCCGTAGAAGAGATTGGATCTAAATGAGATCCATCCATGCCTTTAAAAATAGGTTTCTTGACATAATAATAACAAGAGATTTGTGTTCTTGCAGTTAAAGCAAAGAGTTTCATTCCTGTTCACATTTGTTTAACCAGATTCCCATCACAACAGGTGCACAATTATTTTTATGAGTAAAATATTATCAGCCTTCAAAATTAGCCAGGGCAAAATGCAAGTTGTCTGATTAAATAATCAAAGGTGATACTTAAAATACATTTGATTTCCACGGGAATTTTAAAATGGTAAGCCCCGATCTCTTACTCTGAAGTTCAGAGAGAGTTACAATTGTTCCTGGTGTGTAAATAGTACTTGTAACTAGTCTGATGTGCTTTGTGGAAGTCGTTGGTGTTACGGGGCAAACTATCATCAGATAACGCACTCTGGTCTGATCTTCTCACCTGTCAGTAAAGTGGTGCATATCATAGCAGGTGACTCTTTTTTCCTTGAACATTATTTGTATCTGATCAGAAAGCCCACCAGTCTTGAAAACTAAAATCCAGTGTTTGCTCACTTAAATTCAATTTGTGGGATATAAAATTAAACATATATTTCAGCTTATAGACTAAATAGATTATAGATATATCAAAGTTACAGATTATCTTGGTGAACAGTCATGATGCCTAAGTGGCAGAATACAAGGAAAAAAAAAAAAAAAAAAAGCCAACCCTACCCCGCCCCTCCTGAATTGAACAGGAAGCCTGTCTGGGTGGCAACTCCACTGTGGTTTAAAAGCACTACAACAGCACAGCTGTTAGAAACCAATTACAGGCAGGTAGCTGTTTGTTTTCATGTCTAAATCTGTTTGTCAATCAGGAGAGTGCAATGAATCAGGAGCAGGGATCTCAAACACAAACCACAGAGTAAGGCGGGGCTTCTGGAGGAAGTCCAAGCCACAAGAATTAGGGCAGGAGTGCCGATGGAACCAAATCCACACGTGCGTGCACAAGGCTCCCGGCTTTGACCACGTTTTCCAAATCCAGTCAGAAGCTCAGATGATTGGAGAGAGCTCTCAGTTTTCTGCTGGGAGTAGACTCATTTTAAGGTTTGTTAGAAGCAGTGTGGTTACCGAAGGAGAGAGATTGATTATAAAAGAAGCCTGCAGGTTGTTATAAACAGAGGACATTTTCAGTACTGGCTCATCAAGTCTTAAACAGAGACGAAGACTTACGCACTAGTTTGGGAGTGCATCGAGGCATACCTTTGGCTATCTTGTGAACAAATAGGCTTTTACTACTTTGACTTTATTCACATCAACTTTCAGTTTCTGTGCCTGTTTCTGAAGCATCTTGTTTTATCTGGACACAGTCAGCAAGGCCACTTCTACTGTTCTAATCCTTGGCCCTGGTGCTGAGGCTGCAAGACAGTGAGGCTCACAAAGAGTGCTTTACACATGTCTGTAGGGCTGAGCACAGGGAAACCTACTGAGAGCCAAAGTTTAAGTTGGTAACATCATGAGAGAGTAAATAGAAGTTTATTAAGAAAGCTAAAGAAAACAAAATGGGCATAGCCATGCTGTGGTTTTGCTTAGGCATGGGCTTTTGGATACACCAAGAACCCTGGATTTCTTTTCTACTGCTTACTGAAAGAAGCCCTTTTATTTTTCCAGGCACAGTTTGTGCCAGTGAGCCTTAGCCTGGGAGCATGGTGCCTGTTGTCTAGCCCTCACTGTGCACTGTGTGTCTTTCTGCTGTGGCTAACAGGCTTTAGGCTACCCTTTTAGGTGGATGTGGGAATGCATTCTATGCAAAGGCTTGTTGCCTATGCCAGGTCTCTGTGTAAATTCAGTTTGGTTGTTAGGAAACAGAGGAAGAGATCTTTGTGATCTGAAGGATCATTCTCTACAGACTCTCATCTGACATAGCATCAGAAGTAACTGATAAGCTTCAGTGAAATAGTGAAGGAATTATCACCATCCCTTTTTAGTGTAAAAAGTAAACCAGCAGGAAGGACTCTGAGGGGGCATTCTGTATTACTGTGTTCTGTTTCATGGAGAAAACAGGAGTTGTAAATGTGTGTGGGCACTAGCCATGATGCCCTTGTGCAGGACAGAGGACAGCTTGTAAGAGTTAGTTCTATCTTTCTACCATGTGCGGTCTGTGGGGTTGAACTTGGGTGGTCAGGCTTGATGGCAAGCACCTTTATCAGCTGAGCCATCTTGCCAACCAGAACAAAACTTTTCCTATTGAACGTACGATTCAGAGCCCAAATGGGAGCCTTAGAATTCCATTCACCCATTCTCCTGTGTTTCAAGAAGGTCTTTGTTTGTAGAGTTTCAGTCAACCCACAGATATCCATACAGTGCTTATTTTGGGGTTTATATGATTTCATATTTCCTACCACTCAGGCAGGATTGTTTATGTATATGAATGCTTTGCTGGCATGTACGTCTGTGCAATGCATGTGTGTAGTGCCTAAAGAGGCCAGAAGAGGGCATTGGATCCCTTGCAACTGGAGTTACAGATGGTTGTCAGCTGCCATGTGGGAGCTGGGAATCAAATCAGGTGTTCTGCACATGCAGCAAGTACTCTTAACCACTGAGCCATCTCTCCTGTCCCAAGAAATCTTCCTTTTAAAGACTTAGAACAGAGCAGAGACTCTGACAATAACAGGAGGTGACCACACACTGTGTCATAGTGGGTGTGTCTCACTCCTCAAGCCAAGACTGTGAGGTGGGTGCCATCTTCCTTTACTGAAGAGAGAGAAGGGTTCAGGAAGAAAGAGCAGTTTTCTTCAGACACCAAGAAAATACCAGCCATTTCAAGCTTTGAATCAAGCTCCATTTGCTGCTAAGCTGCCATCCTTTCTGCCTAAGCTTCCTTTCTGCAGTTTGGCTCCTGTGAACCACCCAGACACCACTGGACCCCACTTTTTCATGTGCTTCTTAACTCTTTCAAATTAGAATTTGGACAAGTCAGACAGATGAACAGAGATGGGCAGGCAAAACAACAGGCACCAATCACTACTATCCTGGCTATGACATCACAATAGGAACTATGTGTTCATTTGTTTTGAGAATTTGGAAGTCATCTATATTCTTTTATATCTGTAATTTTTCATTAAAGATCTCATGAGTGTAAATTTTTCTTTTGTGTTAGGTTGATACTCCAAGTTTGAGGTACTAAGCTTCCCTTAGTGCAGTCGCACCTTTGGGGTCTCTGGTTTGCTATTAATTGCAGTGTAGACCTGCACTGTCTCCTTGCATGGTATCGTATCGTTCGATGCTCTAGGTTTCTGGGTTATCTGATCTGCAGTTCTTCCGTGAAGGATGTATGGATATGTCACGAGGACAACAATAGAGCACAAGCTGCAGACACTCTGGCTGCTGGTGAGGCTTCTGGCCTTTTTAGACTTCTATCACAATGTCACGTGGACTTCTGTGTTTACTGCAAAGCCTTATGAACCATGAACAGAATTCTAATAACAGATTGCACTGTGGTTAATTATTAAGTTAAAACTATGAGAAGCAGTTAGAGAAGATTGCCATCTCTCTGCAGCAACAACCCTTTGTGGTTCTGTTCCAAGTTCTCCTATCTGACCAAGTGCTGTTAATTATTTGGTTCTTTGAATCTTCACATTTGTAATGTAATTTTTTTCTCTCTCTGAAGATATATTAGAAGTCAGTTTTAGCTTCTTTCACTCAGCAAACAACAGGATTGCTGGTGCTCTAGGAAAGACCAGTTTTGGATCCAAGGGAATCCAGAGGATGGTTGTATTACAAAGAACAGTGAGGATCATGTCATCAAATTGTCTGCAGCAGTTTCCATGAAGAGTTTCAACTTTGAGGAGATGAGAAAGCAGAGTCAGGCATGAGTTTAGAGGCATGGCTTTGACACCTCGCCATGGCTCTGGAAGTGGAAATAGCATGTCCTGATGGGGAAACAACTTAGGAGCCTGGGCTCATGGTTAGTTGCAATGGAGTTACCCTAGGACCCAGCAGAGATGCCCAAGGGCACAAGTTAGAAGAATTTGGAACACAGAACTAAGTCATCTGGAAAGTCATAGGTTAGCTTGGTTGAAAATGAGATCCTGGCCAAAAGACACTGGGCTACAGGGCATCATGTGTACAGAATTTCAACACTAAAAGGAGGAACATTACTCACTGCTTTTAGTGTTTGACTAGTGTACCCCTGATCTTGTGGTGGGATTTCCCAGGTCTGGCTACCTACTCTGTATAGTTAGAAACCAATGTTTAGATCTATTTAAAAGGAAAGGTTTTCTAGATAACTCTGGATCTTCTACCCAATACAGAAGCTACTAGCATTATATGGCTGTTTAATATATTCAAATTAATAGAAAGTCACTAGAATTAAAATTTTGTTCCTCAGCCACATTTTAAGTGCTTAATTATGATATCTGGATAGTAGCTATCATATTGACCAGAAAAAGAGGCAGAATATTTCCATTATATAGAAAGTTCTATTGTATATCACTGTTGTATAGTATGAACGTCCTCTTGACAGTATTGCTGTATGGTATGAAATTCATTAGAGGACATTCTAGTACTATCAAAGTAGAGGTGTAAGTATCCTCAGCAAGACACCTCTGCGATAATATACTGTAGAGATGCCAAGAAGTAATATTATTTACGGAGGTTTCTAGAATAGAATTTTGCTAGAAGAGTTCTATTATGTGAGGCTAGTTCCAAAGTTGGTGCTCATGATGTGTACTTACACAAAGATGTATCTCATTCTCACTGGGATGGATCATAACTACATACGAAGCTGTGGCAGTGCAGTAGATTCTTTCCCTCACATGAGTGTGTGTACTTGGGAACACACGTTGACTTTTCTAAGTTATCTCCACCCATATCAGATGGGAAGTCCGTTCTTGCATCTAAAAAAAAAAAAAAAAGCAAACCATCAACCTGACAGCTTCCAGCGACCACCATGGTTTTTATGCATGCATTGTTCATTGTATCCAATTCTGATTTTGTGTATTTAAGTATGTGTTAGATGTAAAAGAGTCCAAAGTAAAAGAAAGAGATTAGACATGCTAAGGAAAACACTAATGAGGGAGCAAAGGGTATAGAATATTCATTTTCCCTTCAAAGGAAATAAAACTCAAAGGCAGGGAATGTTTGTAGGTGTCTACTCTTTCCTCTGATCTCCTAAATCCTGCCAGTTTGCCTTCCTAACATTGAATAGAGACATTTTTATACATGGTACTTCTTCCTCTCCCTTATCCACAATGATGTGGGGTCACTTATCCTATATTTGGGGTCTAGAAATAAAATATGCTCAGTCTACCAAAGCCTAGCACTACCCTGAAGAAATTTTAAACAATGAGGATGTCATTGTTAAAAATAACTTCTAGAAAAACAACCCTCAAAACTCCTTTGCTCAGAGTACTGCTTTTTGTCTTTGGTGAAAATTCTTGACAGACCTGAACACTAGGGTCATGGAACCAGAATAAATGTGACCAACATCTCTTGCTAGGTCCAAACTGGTTCAATATAAAATAGATACTTCATAGAAAGAGTTGTCTGAAGAAAAGCAAACTAAAGCAGCAGACTGACACCATTCCATGTGAGTCAGGCCAGCAGTCAGTGTAGGAAGGAAGGGCTCGCAGAAAAGTAAGCTGCTCTCAGCACAGTGACCAAGAAGAGCACTTCTGTGTTGGTCAATTTCTAAGCCGAAGAAACTCCTTTATACAAAGGAGAATGTTCTTCTAGTGTAGCTTTTAATAGCAACCAAACCATAGACATAGGGAAAGAGCTACCGAAACCAACAGGCACAAGTTTGGAAACATTAAATGAAAACTGCAAAATTACATATCTGCTATATAATTTATATAAAATGAAAACATAAAACAACCCTGTAGATATCTCATATAAACTCATGTGGCTACAGTACGAAATGTGTTGAACTGATAAACATTTACCATACACCAAAGCCATTAAGTAGTTTTCGTTTGTTGTTGCCGTTTTAAATAGAAGCTGGCTGTGCTGCAGGAGCAGAGGAAACAACCAGATAAATGTGACTTGTTGCCACTCAGTAGCAGAGCTGCAAGCGGCTCTCAAGCCCCTCCCCTGTCTGCTTCACAGCAGCTTTGAGAGTTGCCTAGATTCCTCACACTGTCCCTTAAAAGTGTGGCTATTGTCCTCATCTTGACTTGCAGCCACAGGAAGAATGAGAACACCGAGTCTACTAGGGGTTGAGGAGTTATCTTTGTAGAAGCAAGCAATTCTCTGTAGTGCTGTATTGCAGACAGTGCTTTAGGGACAGCCTGCAATTCCTATACCACTTCATTCTTTTGTATTTTCATCAGTGCTACTCATCTGGCCGCATTCTTTTGTGTGTGTGTGTGTGTGTGTGTGTGTGCGCGCGCGCACATATGTGTATGTTTAGATACGTGTGCCCATGTGTGTGTGGGTACAAATGCAGAGGCCAGAGGAGGCTGTCAGCTAACTTGCTCTACTATTCTCCACTTCCTTCCCTTGAGACAAAGTATGTGATGAACTGGAGCTAGGCTGTGACTGGTGGTCCTCCTGTCTCCGTCCCTTACCCCTGACAATGCAGAGGTTGTTCAAAGGGCATAAACCTGGCCATGCCCTGGGCTTTTACATGAGAGCTTGGATCCCAATTCATATATGTACATTTTTACCCACCAAGCTACCTTTACAGTCCCATGACAGACACTTAGGAAGAAGCCCTCATGTGCTAGCTGTTAGGACTGGAAAGCTGGCTAATATGTAGGCCCTATCTGTAAGAGGCCCAGCATGCAAAACAACATCCAGCTAACAACTGATTTTAGTTCATGCTTCTGAGGATATTAAAGAGGAGCTGGTCAAATTATGATTTATTTTTCCTTTAAGAAAACAAGAGGAGTGTGTATTAAAGAGGGAGAGTCATTTGGGTTTACAGAATGCTATCATATCTTCTTCATTGTCTCAAACCCTGGACAGCTAGAGTTTGTATTTCTCTCTCTAGCATAGACCTTGATTCCGAGATCCAACCGTATAGAGCCAGCTTTCTGTCATTCATTCTCATCTGAAAACTTTACTTTGGCATAGATAAAAAGGTGCTCCTGACTTTGTTTCCCAGATTTACCACACCTCCATCTTCTTCCAGGGAAGGGCAACTCTGTCCCAGAATCTCCATCATCTCCCTAATCCTTCTGAGCCTGGTTTTGCAACACAAGTCCCAGTATTATAGATTTCAGTAGTGACTGATTTCTGGGTTGGGGCAATGGGAGACCAGGAACATGAGCAAAGGTCTGCGGAGTTGGTATGTACTCCCTCTCTCAGCTCTCCTGTTTGATTTTTGGGGTGGACTTTGACCTTTTGATGACCTGACATTCCAGGACCCATCTTGTTGTCCTCTGGGTTAGTTTATACTGCAGCCAGCCCCAGAGTCCAGTGCTGTCAAATATTTCTTTAGAGAATACCTGCTGAGCACTGCACCTAGGTCACTCCTGTACCTTCCTTTCCTCTGACTTCACTCACTGTCTCTCTACTCCCACGATCACAGTCTCCTCTTCGTTACTGTTGCATCTGTATTCACACATATACACAACCTACGGAGTCTGTTCGTGTTTGTTCATGTAAATGCATTACCAGGGCTTACCTCTTGAAAGTGGACAACCTGGGTGGCATCTTGTCCCTGCAGGAGATGGACTTTCCCTCTCTCAACGGCCACTCACCCACCTGTAGCTCTGCCTACTCCTGGATGGCCTTTCACGATGCTTATTTACTCTTAATTGAAGAACATAGAAAACATCTAGCATTAGTTCACAACAGTTCCTCTTGATAGATATTCTATATCTTATATGTAGGAAATCCAAGGTTCTAGAAACACAGAAATAACTTGTCCTAAGCCATAAAGACAAGGAAATATGGAGCTAATATTTATAATTTATTTTTTTCAAAATCTCTCTTAATTTATTTTTTCAAAATTCATGCTAAAAATCAAAATCTGAATAAATATCCTTTGTCTATCATTGATTTTCTCAAGAGAAAGTGGTTTTCTGTAGACAAAGTGCCAGGTCTCAGCATCATATGTAAATATTTCTTATTTCTCATTTAATTATGCCCATTATTTTATAAAGTCTACTCCAAATTGAACTTTAAAAATTAATTAATTTTGCTGTTTTATCAAGAAGTTTTAAGTGAAACCAACCTGTTAGGAATGTGTGGGCTTGTGCTATCCCTGGCATCGGTGGCACTGGCAGAGGTCAATGCTGTTGCTTTAATTCATATTAATACACAGCAAATTCAGCTGCCATTACTTTTACAACATCAAGGCAAATGTCAATACAGTGAAAAGGAAAAAAAATAGTATATTATAAAAACAGATTTTATGTGTATCTTAGGCATCTGACTTTGTTATATCCACTTCACTCGAACTATGATTAATCTGCCAAGACCAGCCTAGTGGGAAGACCTTCATACTGGCTCTAGACTCTTAGGAACTAGAAGGAAAGCCTTGATATAATTGGAAATTTTCCCCCATTACTGCTTCTGTCATTTGATTGGCATTTCATTGATAGATTATATGGTATACTTGGGAAACTCAAATCTGCTAAAACAAGTAAAGCATCCACATTGCTTTTAAGGCAGGAAAATGGTTAGCGAAGTCGATTAATGGGAAATTAAAGTGAAATATTTAACTTAATTTTTAAAATGACAACAATGAGGAGCATGTGATGGTAGAAAGAATCTGTCCTGAGATCCAAGGAGTCTGATGCCTGGGGCTGGTGACAAGGCCTGCTACAGGCTGCCTGGCACACACCAGCCCTGGGTTCAAAACACAGCATTACACACATGAATTCTGGTTCCATTCCTAACTCTGCACTAGCTAATTAACTACATGACATCAGCAATGCCTTCCTCCCTTTCTTGCTTTTAGCTGCAGTATATATGTGGGGTTAATGATCTCTTGATTCTTTCCAACAGTGATTTTATGAGTCTATGACCAGATAAGCATGCTTTTTAAAAAAAGACTTTGCAATTACTTTTGAATCGATAAGATAGGTTTTAAACTTATCTGCATCTGGTGAAAGAGTCAGTATGGGAAGCCATGGGGAGTGTTGGAGAGTGTATTTCTTTGCATGAAGTTCCTTTCTCTGTACACTCAGGTATATGATGGCCTGTGTATATAGCTTACTAGCTTACCAAGAGCTACAGTTGAGACAGACACACAGAGAGCACACCCACTATGCCTGTAGCCACACTCAGTCAGTCTTCCTTCTGCAGCTCTCCAGGCTGCTGTACATGTGGGGCTGTCTCGGACGTTGGGGGTGGGGAGGAGTTAGTCAGATGGTGCTTTGATGCTAATGAGAGCTCCAAAAATCCAGATAAAGTGTTCTCAGATACCTGTCTAAAAGAATAGTATGTTTGGGGACTGGAGACATGACTCAGTGGTTAAAGTGCTCAAGAATGGGGACAAGAGTTTGTATTTCTGGGGCCACATACATGCTGGACAGGTTTGGTGCCCCCTCCTGTAATTCCAACATTTGGGAGATGGAGACTGGTGATCCCATGAGCAAAATGGCTAGCCAGACTAGTTTTATCTTTGCACTCTGGATTCCTCTGAAGCACCCTCATCTGAAACACACTGCCTCAATGAGTAAGATCAGAGAGAGATTGAGGAAGACTCCTGAAGTCAGCCTCAGGCCTCCTTCACAAGAACGTACACACATGGACATGTGCCCCCACATAAGCAAATTCACATACTAACATTATTTGGAAAGAAATAATGCATTTTAAATGAGAACTTTGCATCCTCCTGTCTCTGCCTCTTCAGCATAACTACCAGTGTGTGTGTGTGTGTGTGTGTGTGTGTGTATGTGTGTGTGTGTGTATGTGTGTGTGTGTGTGTTTTGAATTAGAAAGGCAAATAGGTGTGAGTTAAGAGTTACTCTGTGAGTATAGCATATGTTCTTTCTGTATGGCCCATCATTTGTAAATTGGTAGAGAAATCAATATCAACTATTATAGTTTTTTTAAAATGACAAAACTTTCAATAATATTTTTGATGTTTGTGATATATACATTGTGGATTAGCTAAATTTAGCTATTATTATAACACATGTTACTGTTTTTGTGGTATCTATGATACAATATGGTGATTATAGTTAACAACAGGAGAGCTTTCAAAGCACTTGCCAGCCCCTTTCAGTGTTTTGATGATTATTGGGTCTGGTTGATTTTCAGGAACAAATTATCCAAGAGAGTGTCTTCTTTCCTATCTCACCATACTGCAAACTAAAGTTTTCACATGGTTTCATTTGGTACCAGTTTAGGCAAGTTTAGACACCTGTTTTATCATTTTATCAGTTCAGCCAGAAGTAGGACCAAATGAGTTGCTTCATACTCAAAAATCACTCACTGTGCATTTTTTTTTTTTTTTTTTTTTTTTATGGTTTTTCGAGACAGGGTTTCTCTGTGTAGCCCTGGCTGTACTGGAACTCACTCTGTAGACCAGGCTGGCCTCGAACTTAGAAATCTGCCTGCCTCTGCCTCCCGAGTGCTGGGATTAAAGGCATGCGCCACCACTGCCCGGCACTGTGCATTGTTTTATATCTTGGAAGATGTGGTGGCCTGCAAGGCTGTCTATTGCAGCTTTGACTTTTAATGGTGAGATAAAGGAGGATATCATTCCACCCTGCTGATAACCTCTGCTGTATATTTCTTGAAACATCAAGAAAAACTTGTCTTGGTTTTTCCCGAGTGACCTAAGCTACAGTGACTGTTGAACTGATGTGTTGAAATGGTGGCTAGTGATGGTCAGCTCGGTCACCTGTGCTCTTGTTTTCACTCAGAACTCAGATTGGCACCTACACAGATGCTTACATTTAGCTCAGGAATGGGCTTAAGTGTTCTCACATGACCATAACCATATCTGATATTTTTGCTTGCCCATATGTTTGGTTTGCTGCAAAGATTATTAAAACTTGGAAGTGCTTTTGCCTGAATCTAAAGTACTCTTTATCATCTAGGATACATGTGGCCCCAAACTCCCGAAGTGTGAGTTGCTTGGGCCAGTGTTTCTCTTGTTTATTTTTGTGCCATACAAAAAAACCATGGCTGTTCAATTTTCTACTTGGACTTGACTAATTCTTTGTTCAAAAAAGGGTGTCAGAAAACCAAGTTTTTTTCAAACATTAATGGTTACAATTTAATTGACTTTGTTGTAGAAGGAAAGGAAAGGAAAAGAAACCTAAGGTGCCAAGCTTGTGTTTAGTGACATTGTGTCGAAGGACTCAGCCACTTGCTTTTTTTATTTTTCTAGTCGTCAAAATTCTTAATTAATATATGTTTTAGCAATTCAGACTTTTCATTTAAAAACTTTGATTCCACTGCCTCCTATACTTCCTCTTTTACTATGAACTTCGCGGTATGAAGCAAACCCGTTTAGGCGTTGCCCTAGGATCTGATGGAGCGGCATCTACAAAGCTCCAGCCTGGCAGAGCCATTGTTTCCCCTTCCAAGTGTATTGAGTAGATTTCCTTGCTATTCTATGCTCGTTTGTTAGCACAAAGCCTTTTAAGCAATTTTATCTGGTTTAGAGCCATCATTTCTTACACAGACTATTCCTTGTTGTGGTTTACACAGATCCCTCAGATGTGTTGTCTTTGAGACTATTAGAAATGTCTGACAGGTTAGAACTGATGAGGTACAAGCTTGAAATATACTTAGGGTTCAGGTAAGACAGTCATTCTTCTCTACTCAACTTGTGGGAGTTACATTCTGAGTTGGGAAGGCATCACATAAGTAATATTGCTATTAATCTCCTAGATGTTTACTTATAGAATTTTTGGAATAATATTGGTATATGAATATTTTAATGCTGTTATGTAGAATAAGAAGACAGAGAGAGATGTTGTTGTAGGGAATTTATTTAAAAGCCACGAAATCTACCGCCATTGAGCTGTAAGTTCTAGCCACACTTATATTTGGTGCCATTTTCCACTGGTTTATGAAAGTTTTTGCTTTACCCTTTTTTATGCTAGATGGGACATTTGACTAGTCTCTGTCTTTATAATGAATTTGATATTTCCTTACTGTGTATGCCTATGGGGTTAGAATCTTTAGGAGCAAATGTAAATGTCACATTTATTAATGTATTTATACTTTTCTTATGTACTTAACATCAAACTTAAAGTTTATATTAATATAATGCTATAAAATATAGGCATCTTGATAACGACTATATTGTGCATGGGCAGCTTCCTGTTGGCTAGTTCATTATTGAGTAAAACTATAAATCTTTTTCTTCTAAAAAGGGGAAATCCATATACTCTGAAAATTCCCATAATTAGGAATCACTTTTCGTAAGAATCCAGAGGTTATTTTTGTTTATGTTAAATTAAAATTCTCTCCAAAATCTATGACAATACCGAAGTCATGGAACTGAGGTTATATAAGCTGGTTCATTGGTGGATTTAGTTTTAACATAAGTCGTATCTGTCCACCTATGGATTCACCTACATATTTACATAGTGAAATTTTATTATACATTCCTACATATTTGAAATAAATAATTGAGCCCACTTATTTAATAAACTTCCATCATTCATATCTCAGGTTTGCAAACTATGTGGATTCGTGTTGTGGGAGTTGGGGCATTTATTTATCAACCACGCATTCTATCTTTTATGTCTTTGATTTTATTTAGAAAACGATACTGAGAGTAAGTTATAACTGGAGTGCCCCCATGTCCAGATTTACCAGGTGTCCCGAATCTCACACTCATGTTATCGATACCATCTTAATGGCATCTCCTTTCATGAAAGGAATAACCTAGCATTGATGATTTGTTGTCCAAATGACATCATGTGACAGAATTCCTTTCAACAAATAGTTTTTGAAGGTCCACCCACCTGAATCTGTTTTAGGTGTTGGAGAGCCTAGACTGAGCAAGTTATGAGACCAACAAGGACCTTAGATGGTTTTATATATTACTGTTGCCAAAAAATGAGATTAGGTAAATTGTCTTTATCATGGAACATAAAAAATAAACATCAACTCTGCGTGACAACGGAATCCTTTCTGAATCCCAGCACATCATTGAAACAGAAAGAAGCTGCCAACAATTTAGGGAGAAATCCACAGATGTTCTGTGCATGTGTCAGTGTGATGAGAAATTGCATTGTCTTCATAGAGTCAAAGAGCACTTGAGATTGTATAAACTGGAGACAAACTGCCAATACTCCATTAATTAAAATTATTCTTGTTAGTAGAGTTGGATTCTCAAATGAGGTTGCTAATAGCATGTAAAAGGTTATGCAATGTGCCAGTTTTCTTTCTGCATTCTGTATACTTCCATTAGCCAAGGAGATTTTGTTCAGCTGATTGACTTTCTATAGTTTGTTTAATAAAGTAATAGATATATTTATTTTAAAATGTTAGGAAACACTGATATGGATCAATGTCAAGGCCTGGTTAAATCTGGATCACAATAAAGCTAATTCTTCCAATTTTTTAAATAAAAAAGAATTCATTTCCTCATACCACCCGTATTTTCTTTTGAAGCTTTCTAACTTTCACTCCTTTGACAGTATTTCCCCCTTTCTTAATAATTAAGAATTAGAACCTAGACTCTAGCTGCAGGGTGTTGATACATATGCCAATTTTATTGGAAGGAGTGATTTTAGAGATCATTTATTCAAAACTATAAACCCCTTTAAGATGTCGCCCTTAAATGCTTCGACTATGTAATACATTCAGTCCTCCCATTGATGGGATTTCTAACTTAACCTAAAGTTTATAGTCATAGAACTGTTTGACAAAACCGTTCAAATGGTTTGAAATTAAATTTCTAGTTATAACATTTTTCTGAGTATTTTCAAATTAATGTGTATTCAGTCCTCTCCATTTATGTTTATAGATCTTAATATTATAATTTTCCTAAGCATACCTTACCTATTAATATTATATTTACCAATAAAGCATTTAAAAATTTAAAAACACAGAATTACTTCTTGTGTACTATGTATAAAGTCATTGATAACTAGATGTTATCCATATATTTCTGTAAAAAAGCAAGGTAAAGCAAAACAAAAACCAAGCCTGTGATTTCCTGGAGAGAGACTCAGAGAACAGATGAAGTAGCTTAGAATAATGCCTCAACAAAGTACATGCATGTGATCTTGGACACGTTTTTACCTTTTCTTCATTCTCCGTTTTCTAAGTTTGCTGAACTACAGATAAAAAATATGACTGACCCCAGCACAGAGCAAGGACTGGGATCATCATAAGTGCTCAAAAATGCTTATTAACTTAAACATGGACTTCTTTAATGTTTGACATCCTTAAATTACCTCCTCCCTTTCTCTAAATTCAGTTTGGTGCTACATATGCAGTGATAGAAATGGCTAGTAGGTTCGTTTGGTTATAGTGGTCCCCAGACCGTAAGAAAATCACACATGGCACAAGGATTCCTGGGATTCAGAGCCATCCATCTTGCTTGTTAACTGTTGCCGCTGCCCACCTCTGACGGTTTTGTGAACTCCCGATTAGAATTGGTCACTAGGTCCTTTCAACTTTACTGAGCTGAGAAGTGCTAGTCAGCATAGCATCTGCATTTTTGTTCTCAGAGATGCTGGTGACACAGTCTTTTCTACTGAGGAGCCAGCACTCAGGTGGGAAGTATATAGGTAGCTGATATCGCTTGTCCTTCTTTGCTACCAACTGTCCCTATTCATTTGTGTGGTGCTATGATGCATTCTTATCTGCTCAGCAGAGCAGGTTTTAGACTTGCGCTGGGAACCAAGAAGGTCTGTCTGCGACTGTTCACAGCTGTACTTGAGGTTTATGTGTTCTCACATGCCCTCTTTAGAAAGGTCTACACTTAAAATTCAACTTCTTCAAATACTCTTACTCCCTCTAGACTGTTGTCTCTTCAGAATGAGACGTCCATCACTGCCAAGTTGTGGTCTTCCCACCACATTAGTTGTAGTGTTCTATTCTCTGTGAGTTTCAAATAGTTCCTCTCCCTTGCTTCTTCTGTACTGTACACTCAGATATTGCCATTATGTTAAAACATTAGTTAAAATCTCTTACTTTTTATTGAAAGGACAGTTGTAAAACCAGGAATATTTTAAAGTTAAAAACAAGTTTATGAAATTCTTCCCAAGCTCTCTTTGGAATCTACAATCATAATAAATGATCCCTTTAAGACCTCAAAATTGGCTTTCTATGTACTTATGAATGAATGTTTTATTATGAGAATATAAAGAAATCATTATTTGTAAGTTGAACAAATATACATTAACTTTTAATTTAATTTTTATAGGAAAAGGCTAGAGAATATTCTGGATATTTTTCTCCTAATATAGTTTAGCATGTTCAACAATGTCCTGTGATAGGAGACCCCTGGTCACTTCTGGATCCAGGTTTAATTGTCTTTCTTTCTGTCTCTGACATACATTTTTTCCTTTATTCTGAATATGTGAACTATGAATTTCTAGTAAGAAAACCTTCAAAGGAGCTTTGTCAATGTAGTGTGTCTGTAAAGTAATGATGAGATGAATTTGGCAGTCTTGTTTTAACCAGAAGATAGCGTCAGTCTTAGCTGATAATGAAAAGAATATATGTACTTATCCATCCATATTTAACTGTGAAATAACAATGGAAGGAAAAGCAAAGTCTTACAACTCTATGAGCCTGTATAGACTCGCCATCTGAGTTTGCAAAGGTGGGATGCATGAATGGTTTGGTATCAGGTCTAGGTGTTCAACCATGTATCCTGGAAACTATCAGCCACATGTAACAACTACACCACACACACACACACTCATAAACACATGTATATGTTTATGAATCAGTGAAACAAAACATAAACTAGAATAAAAATTAAAGTACCAAGAATTTATTCTTACTGTGTGACAGGCGAGGTTGGACGAGGGCAGGAGTTGTCCTGACTTACATCAGGCAAATTACAAATACACCTGGGAAATGTGTGTGTGTGTGTGTGTGTGTGTGTGTTCGCACGCGTGCACATCTATGCTATGCTGACATAAATTATTCCAACCACAGTGCAACCTGGGAGTTTTCACAGACTTTGTGAGGAGGTTTCCCCTGGAACCACCTCTTGGCCAGCACTTGTCTCAGTCTATAGATACACTGCATCCAGGGTAGTAGCACACTTGACACTTGACACATGCAAATATTTGACAAGTTCTCAGACTTTCATGGGTGCTGTAAATATTGTATCTGGAGTGCTAGAGAATGTTGGAGAATGCCGTGGCCTGCATAATCACTGTGTCTGGGCTTGGAATCAGCAGGCCATATGTTGTTTGGGGAGAGAAGGGGATGCTTCAAAAATAAGCATGTACAGGATCTTCCCTGCAAGCCAGGCTGCTCATTTCTTGAGGAACTCTAGACCTGTCACTCAATGTCCAGATCTGTTTCACATCGACACCCTGTGAAAAGTTCTTTGGAACTTTGGCTATTGAATAGGAAATCTTTGGCTATTTGATTTCCTAGTACAACTTTTAAACTTCTTCTGCAAATACAGCCTTTAAGAGAAGCTATATATTTCTTCTTAAAAACACCAGTTTCTGGAAACAGAGAGACAGCTCAGTGGTTAAAAATATATACTGCTCTTGTAGAAGACCCAAGTTTAGTTCCTAGCACCCCTTCTGGGTTGCTCACAACTGCTTGTAACTGTAGCTTCAGAACCTTCAGGGGCATGTGTATTCATGTGCACATACAAACACATACATATAACTTTTAAAAAATCTTTAAAAAGATAAAAACTATAAAAGAGCTTAGTTGTCTATTTTTACTACTTACCTGGCAGTAGTCCTTGGTGGGTTCCTCCTGACATTGCTGTTCACTTCTAGATATTCCCTGATTATATTTCCAGCCAGCAGAGATATGGTAGCTTTAACTCTGGACACATGTGGATTAGAAATGAAAAGATGTGGATTCAAATCCAATCAACTGCTTTGTGGGTTGGTCAAGTTATTTAGGTTCTCAGTGATCTAGCTGTTCATCTGTGACATGAAGATAACAATGCCATGCTTAGGGTATGGACTTAGTACTACCGGGCAATGCTGCTTTAATAGGGCTGTCTGTCTTATTCCTCCCTTCCTAGCTCTAGATATGACAGACTGTCCAAAGAAGCCAAGTCTGCAAACCTTGGTGATTGAAACAAAATGGTTCATTGTTCTCCACAAAGGGGCAGAGACTCCCATATTTCCAAAAGGCAGAGTTATTATTTTTTATGTGTGGGTTATGGAGACATAGCAGTAGCCCATCACACATACCTAGCAGTGCTGCCATGGCAGCTTGTCTCCTACTGAAGAAGAGATGTGTCAGGATGCCTTCATTTCCGGACCCAAAAATGATTGGATAATAAAGCACAATGGGCTGGTGCCCAGCTGTGAGGTTGGGAGCCCAGATGGCAGAGTTCCATGGATTGTTCTTGCTCTGTTAGGATCTGCAACATGAATAGACCTCAGTTGATCCAGGAAACACACTTCCTTTTACAGCCAGGAAGAAGGGAAGCTAAGGAGAGGTGAGTGTGCCTGGCAGAGACAGGAGACTGGTCTTCATTTAGGAAGGACCGGGGTCTTCTTGTCTCTTGTTTAGTAGATTTGAAAGACATTTCTATTAGATTTCTTTACATTTTGAAAAGGAAATTCTCATATATTTAGTGGGGGTAAAAAGCCTCTGTCTCAATCCATGAGGCCAGTTTCCTGTGTGGTGCTCCTGAGGTCATTCCTAAGAGCACAATTGCTGCATTTATTAAACTTTTTATTTACTGAGAAGTGGACGGGAGCATATGGGAGCCATGACAATAGCCGACTGAGGAGAAAACAAAGCAATTCCAGTGTTCTGCTGTTTTGAAAAAAGTCATTCAGGATTTTCTCCTATTGGTTCAGCTGTTGTAACCAAAGCCTGATAAGATAATAGAGGGCTTTGTGTTGTTGGATTTTTTTTTTCTGAAATCCTTTATCTTTATGATGTACTGGGGCCCTTAGAGTAGAAAGCTTTTTAAATTGCAGTTGGATTCAGGGCTCAATTATCTGCTGGTACCTTGGGACAGGGGTCCTTTCTCAGGCAGTCATTACAAAGTAACTTTTATCAAGGAATCTTCTGGTGTGTTGTGGGTCTCCTTAGCTCACCCTGTTTATTTTTTGTTGACTTTTTGATGCCCTATTTTGTGACATTTAAAAGAAGATTCCATAAAAAAAAGGCCAGGGCTAAATGATGTACTGGGCTTGTGAAGTAGCAACATCACAGCCCATCTGATGTGTGCAGGGCTGCAGCGGGAGAGGCAGCAGCTTGACCAGGTTATCCCAGGGCAGGGGAGATCAAATGTGGCTTTCTTTTATGATTGGCATTGTATTTTTAGCTTTCTTCTCAAACAATGTCCATTTTAAAACAATTAGGCCTGACCTGGAAATTGACTCGGAAAAGCTTTTCCTTTCAACTTAATTTAAAATCTTTCTGGATTGTTGGCTGAGATCCTGGATTGGTGTCACTTTGAAATTACTGTTAAGTGCTTTAATCCTTCTAGGACTGACGTGGAAAAGTCTGTCCCCATTGGAACCCCACTCCAACGGCTCTGCCTGCTCTCTCTATCACACCACGGGCAGGCATTCGTAGGCAGAGTCTTGTAATTTCACTGTGACTTTCTATCAAGTCTGTTAAAGCAACCCGCACAGGGATCTAATGAAGCAGGCTGGTTAGCTGTTGTTTCATGTTGTAGCCCTCAGACTTGCTTTAGATGCTGCTGCTTGACCTTGGCTTTATTCGACTTGGTAAATATTACTTTAACAACATAACCCCTCATTTCATTAGAAAAGGAAAAGCATACAGAGCATACAGGGAAATACACAAAATGTAATTTATTCCCCCCCCCCCCCATTTCTCTCTCTCTCCCTCCTTCTATCCACCACCCCATGGGCCTTTTGCCTACCTCTTCTCTCTCTTTCCCTCTGACCTCCCTCCCTGTTCTCTTTAAGTGTCTCTTTCTGTCCCCCACTCGACTGCTGTGCTAAATTTTCTTCTAAAAATTTAGCTCTCAGGAGAATAGTGTTCTGCTTTGTGACTAAGTGCAGAGGAGGTTAGCTACAAAGATTCCTGTGCTCTACAAATCACAGGCATGGAACGATTTGAAAAGAACTGAGGCAAGTCCACTTGCAAATGCCCTGCAAGGCTCTGCCTTAGAGCCCAGTCTTCGCCTCCAGGGCCCAGCTCTTTTTCTAGTGCCACCAATTGTAATTATATGGGTTTCGGATGGGCAAAATTAGCTGGCAGATTATGGTGCTAACTTTTATGAACTGATGTGGGGGAAAGAACTTTAAATTAATCTTAAATATGACTTGATTTCTATTTTAAACCAAAAAATAAATAACTGTTTCACATAGATTCTTATATATTTTGTGTTTTTCCCTTTGGTGTAGAGCCTGAAGAGAGGATGGTAAAAGTTAAAAAAAAGAAATTGTGTATTTTAGTTAATTTTCCCAGGTTCTTCAGATTCTGACCAAAAGAGGCTAGAGGAGTGATTCTGAACTGTCATAATAAAAGATGGTATTTGAAAACTTTTGATGAGGAAAATTGCCACCATATTTACATTTTAAAAAGTGTTTCCTTATTTACACATTATTGACTTCCTATTGAGGCTCAAAATTTTAACTACAACTGGTAAAGAATTCAATGGATCAAATTCAGTAAATCTGAAGTCACTGGAATAAAGGACCCTCAGGAAAATAAAAAAAAAGTGTCAATTTTAAAGGTCTTTCCTAACTGAAGACCATTTTGTGATAGAGCCAAAGGTTAATAAAATCAGTAGTGAATGTAGCAATTTTACAGATAAGCTATTCACAACAAGTGTAGTTACTTGAATAAAAAGCTAATTCAGTTCTAAAATGCCACATGCAGTAGCAGTGAATAGCTGCTTTTAGGTGCTTTCCAGAGGAGGGTGAAATACAGAATCGCGGCACTCTTCTCGCACCGCGTCCCCGGCCGCCTGTAAATTGCTGTGAATGGGGCTGTGGGCTGACAGGCTCTATTAAGACAAACTGCCTTTCTCATCGGAGAGATAAAATAAATCAGGTGTTTAGTCAAATTAAAATACTTGAGCTGGAGCAGGCCCCGGGGAGCACTGATCCACCTTACTAATCCGAGAGAAACTCAAGACAGATGTGGTTTGGGGATAAAGATGACCCCATGGAAGAAAAAAAGGAAAGAAAGAAAAAAGAAAGGAAGGAAAAACGGTGCTGCAGCTGGCAGCTCCGTCTCTGCAGTTGGAGAATAGATGCAGTTTACGGTGGAGTGTTAGGCGCACCCTGTGTGTGACACACAACAAAAGCAGGCGCACTGACTTGGAGAAAAGCTGTGTACAGAAGCTTTTTTACTGCCTCCCTTTCTGTGGTTTATGAAACTACCCCTGGCTTTGTGTGGGAGGCAGAAGAGACTATTTTCTGGCAGTGCGGCTGAGAGAGTCATTTTAAGATAGTCTAAAGATGTGAAACAGATGACGTTAGGCAGCCGATGACCTCTGCTGGCCCGCTGAGATGGGGCTCATCCCAGTCTCCCATCTTATTAATTAATTAATTAATTAATTAAATAAATCTTAGTTGATTTGCTCAAATCTCAAAACATGATTTAGGGTAGGATTTTCCACATATTCTTAAGTTAATTGAAGAAGCATCTTATAATTCTCTACCTTCCCTAACACTCCCTGCCCTACTTAGGAGTCCTGTATGCCCCCTTTGGTTGCCTCTTCTTTCAGCCACTTTGAGCATTCTAGTCTCTCTATAATGTTGGAATCTCAGTTCAACTAAATGTGTCTGGGAATGAAATAACCTGGGTTCTCAGGTAGTTTGGGTCACTATGACTCACATTTGATATTATTTTTTATTACAGCAGGGTAGGTAAATACTTCATCAATTTAAACAGAAAAATCTATTAGTATAGGTTCAAATATTGATCTTTAAATTAATTGTGCCAAATGTATACAACGGATATGGACCAGAAAAGTCACCTCCCCAACCTATGCATTTAGAGAACACAAGCTATTGTATTGTTTGAATGTATTACTCACTGATCTGAATCCAAGAGATAGTTGCATGGCTACACATAGGATTTCTCATTCTAAAGGAATTTTACATTTCACTGGGCGCCATTTGTTGTGACTCATAGCTGTACAAACAACTATCTGTTAATTATCTATCTGTCATCCAGCTATCACCTATTGCCCATCATTTAGATCTATTTAGCTATCATTTATCATCTAGCTACCTATCACCTACAATCTATATCTGTTTAGCTATGTATCATTTATTATGTACCATCTGTCTACATATATGTATATCAATCACCTATAAATTATCTATCATTCATCTGTCTACATTATACCTTTTCTATTATTATATCAATCACCTATCAATTATCTATCGCGTGACATTTTTAGTGACAATGTTATACGAGTACCTAAAACCCTAACTTACAAACACTACTGTCCCCTTGCTTTGTTTTCCTTAAAAACATGGCCGAGTCTAATGGAAGAGTTTGTAAACCACACTTGATGTTTATAGCCAAGCAGCCTCACTGTCTTTACACTCTGTAAAATGACTCAGCTGACTGCTGGTATGCAGTAAACTCGGGTCTCATAATGGAGTCACCCAGGCATTTATAGATAGCACTGTTGGTTCTTCCTTGAACAAGAAGCTGCTCTTTACATACTACTTCAGCGTCTCTGTTTACCAAGTGGAAGAGAAAGAGAGATAAATGAAAGGTTGTTGAAAAGGTTTTAAAACCGGAGAAAGGAAATTTCATCTTCACTGAAAAATATAAACATAAATCCAACCTGTGTGCCTTTGGTCCTTACCCAAAACACTCTGAGGAATGCTTTATTATCCAAGAACAATGGTAAGGCAGCTGACACGGTTTTCAGCAAGTCTTCTAACTCACCTCCTACAGTCAAATGTAAGAAGAAAGTGGATTAAATCCATTACAATGGGTTAAAGATAGGACACAAAACATAGGCGATAAAAGGAGCACACTTTTTAAAATTGATTTCAGAACTTTCCAGCCTGTTCTCCACACCTCAGTCAGAGTGCCCTCCTTGCTCAAACTGTGAGTGGTGGTGCGTTGTTCTCAGAGTGGAGAGAAGGCTCATGCCACCCGCTCTATGTGGAAGGCCACTCTCCTGCCGCTTTCTTCCCTTTATTTTCCTTATGCATATTTAGTCACTTGATTTAATCTCTGAGACACACCAAGCCCATAGAACCCCAGTGCGTGCAGCTTAAGTCTACATTGTTTTGTTTTGTTTTGTTTTTTTCTGTAAAGCTCTTGATCACCGACTACTCACAAGCCTTCCCTTATCTGTGGTTCCCTTGCAGTGGTAATGTTTCATATTTTCTGGAAAGTTCTTTTATTAAAAGGTATTCTCACTCTTTACCTTGTTAATGCATGTTCTTCTTGTTAAATGGTTGCTTTTCTAGGATTCCTTCCTTGAACTTGAGTCCAAACTTGTGTCTACCTCCCTTTACATAGTTGATTTGCTTGCAGTTTCTCAGTAGTAGTTTACATTCATGCAGTGATTATTTGATATAGTACCTGGTACATTGCTTCTATCAAAAGATATTTACTGAATTAAAAATGAATGAAATCAGTAAATAAATGAGCTCCTTAGTTTTTCTGTATCTTCTCATTCCTGAATATTGTAATGAAAGCATAATTTTTTTGGATCTCCTCTGGCAACCTACATTTATATTTTTCTTATTTAATATTTCTGGGTCAAGAACAACAACAACTTCTTCTTTTTCTTCTTCTTCTTCTTCTTCTTCTTCTTCTTCTTCTTCTTCTTCTTCTT